>QANU01062782.1:382885-396999 GCA_003254905.1 Nissolia schottii
TCTCTCTCTCTCTCTCACACATCGCCATCATCACTACTTTACAAGTTAATAATAAATAAATACACACATTGTGTGTGCTGCTTGGTTGATGAATATGGGGAGAGAGATGGAGGGGGAGGGGGTGCCTGCATGGCTGGAGAAGCTGATGGGGGAGAGATTCTTCGGAGGGTGTGGGGTCCACCAGAAGGTGAGGAAGAACGAGAAGAACGTCCTCTGCCTGCACTGTTGCATCTCCCTCTGCCCCCACTGCCTCCCTCTCCACCCCCACCCTCTCCTCCAGGTTCGTCCCCTCTCTTTGATTTCTTTTCTAGCTTCATTCTCCGTTTCATAATTTCTTTTGCTTAGTCTAGCTTAAATTCGCACTAGTCACTTTTTTTGGTAACAAATTTTCTCTGCTACCTAGCTGCTTAATTTTTACTTGTTGCCTCTTTTTCCTTTTACAGCGTCTTTCAGATTAATTAAATTCAGAAGATGCGTGTTCTAATTAATCATAATGCTTCTTTTGTAACCCTCGGAGCATATGTAACATCTTCAAGTTTACCTTTTTTTTTTTTTTACTTTCTTTCTTCCCTTCTTTTTCTGATGAATTTTCAAAGTACGGTAATTGCATTCAAAATCAATGGTTATTACAGAATGAATTTTCCTGCGCTGTTTTCTGTTTTTCCCTCAAAATTGTTCTCCCCAGGAGAGTAATTAAGCTTTAATTTGCCAAATTGAAATTATTGGTCATGTGATTCTTTCTGCTACACTTGTGTTGTGGCTAGGGTTTTCTCTATTTTCTAATTTTTTTTAAATTGAGTTTTATTTTCTAAAATTAAAGAAGGTCTGTAATTCTAATTGTTGTTGATAAATTGAACTGACCACGACTCATTTGTATTTGTTGTTCCCCAAATATATATTATATTATATCTGTATATGTTTATGCATCATATACAAGGTTTCCCATAAGGGTTCACCGGGTCTTCTTTGATTTTCGACTTTTTAGTTTTGGTTTGTTTCTCATTAATGGAACATTTCTTTTTTATCCATTCCCCCTGCAAAGGTTTTCTCACCTGTTCCTTTCATTGAAAGCGAAAGTTTGACCCAATATAATTGTTTCCCAATTTCATGTAATTTTGTCTCTTTCTTTGATATTATTATTATTAAATAATATTTTCTCTACTCTCTCGCTTCATTTTCATTTTATATTCATATGAAATATATGATATGATTTTGTTTCTCCCAATTAACTCTCTCCTTCGGCTTCAAATTAGTAGTGTTATGAGAAAATTCGCATAACTAAAACAGTATTGACTAAAAAATATAATTTTTTTTCTTATTTTAGTTAGTGATATATTTTAGATAAAGTAATTCTCCTCCCAGAAGCGTCCCATATTTCATGAATTACCTTTGTTCGATTTCTTTTTTATATAAATACAAATGTTAAGGATACCTTTTTAAAAAAAAAATAAAAACAGATAAAAAGTACTCTTTTCTTTTTCAGTTTTAAAATACCAAAGTTGTTCTAATTAATAATTTTATTCTACTACAAATTTTTTGTTGAAGTTAGTAATTTTTCTATCTCTAGCCACTCTTTTATCATGCCATATAACAGAAAAGAAAAAAAAAAGTTTAGCATGCATTTGAGGTCATTTCATTGATACATAAATATGGAAATTGGTTATTTTTTTACCTGTTGTCTAAACTCCAATTGTGTCAATGGCATGAATGACCAAATCCATTGACCAATAATGTGTCGCAATAATTGAGGTTTTTGTTTTGATACCTTTCCGCAGGTGAGAAGATATGTTTACCATGACGTGGTTCGATTGGGTGATTTAGAAAAGCTCATTGATTGTTCCAATATTCAGGTCAGACAGATTCAAAATCTTTGTTAACACAATTTCTTTTGTTAACACTACTACTTAACAGTGAATAATTAAATAATCATCATGGTATCTCTTATCATCATATCATCTGATTCATTAATAGTAGCAATGAGAGTTAGATTAAGGCCTTGTTTGGATTGGATGGGAATTGTTTTGCAGCCATATACAATTAACGGTGCCAAAGTCATATTCTTAAACCAAAGGGCACAGTCAAGGTCATGCAGAGGTGGTGCTACTACGAACGCTTGCTTCACTTGTGATAGGGTTCTTCAGGAACCATTCCACTTCTGTTCTCTCTCATGCAAGGTTATTTTTTTCTTTCTTTCTTTTTGTCTCATTTCCCTCTCTCTCTCTCTCTTTCTCCTTTGCCTTTTCACTCTCACAAACAAATCAATGGTCAAGATCCAAGTTTTTGGTGTTATGCGTGGTAATTGTTTGTAAGATATAATGGCAATTCATAGTACATTTATTATTAAATAAAATTTTAATAATACTTTGATCTTATTAGAATTTTAGATGAATTATGAATCAATATAACGTTTAACTAAGGATAAGTACAATTAGTATTTCTTTTTTATATACTTCTGATAACCAAAATGATTTTTCTCCATGAAAAGAAGTGCCCTAGCCATGGTTTGTTTCAACATCCATTATACTGAGAGAATCTTAGACGAATACATATCATTCTAATACTTCAAATTTAACGACATTTATGATAAATTGTAAATTCTATCAGCTCTATAAAGACACTTTGTTTTTGGGTTATATTAATTTTATTTTGAGTGTGTAATTATAAAATATTAGAATTTATCTATATACGATAATTTTTTCATATTAGTACTACCGTATAGGCACGATTCTTAAAACCACACCTGTCTGTTTGTGAATGCTTGTACATGCGGTAAGGAAAAAAGTTTTTTTTTTTTAACCATATCGTTCTGCTCGAATCTCAACTACTATACAAGTGCTTGGGAAAACGCTCATCAATTGAAAAGAAGTAACTTTCTGATAGCATAGGGAAAAGAATGGTGGAAAGATAACTTCCTTTTTTTAGTAAAATTAATTAATATGTCTATTTATGAGACTGAGAAAGCGTTCTTTTTGCACCTTCAAGTCATTTTCAAGACCTTTTATTGTTTGACGAGCATTTTCAAGAGCGAGCTTTCCTCATATTTGCTTAGTCTTGCTCTCTCTCTCTCTCTCTATGTATATATGATGATGAATTGATTAAGAGTAAAATTCTACTAAGCATTAATGTTTAGAAAAATTCATAGAAACCTAATTACTGAAATAACAACAGTATCTACTTTGAAAAGTAGTTATCATATACTTTTGGTTTGTTTCTTTAGGAAGAATAATAACTTTAGTTTACCTTAAAAAAAGAAATATATATATATATATATATAACAACTCTAGAGTTATGTTATATATATAATATCTTTAGAGTTATGTTATTTAAATTAATTATTGTGAGATACTATATTGACTTGCTAATTACTAAAAAAAAATTAGACGTTTTAAGAGGAAATGTTTTTTTTTGTTCTATACCCTTAGATTTCTTTTTTTAGGTTGTCTGCCCGGTATATCCTTAGATTTCTATCACATCAACATTGTGACCCACAATGTTAACCCGCATTATTAATGTGTTAAAAATTTAGTTGCACAGGACAAGAAAAAACATTTGCTCTTTGAGTATGTATCTCTCTAAATCATCCATCATTAAATTAGATTTTAATGACATGTATGAGCCTTAGTAAGATTTAATCCAATGATATAAATAGTAGTAATAACTAATGAATTAACATAATGTTTCATAATTAATGAGTAAAAATAATATTTCCTTTGACTTGTTTCTTTAGAAATTATAATAATAACTTTAGAGTTGTTTGGACTTATTAATTGTGTGGCACTATACCAGCTTAGTGATTATTTATTATTAAATAAGATTTCAATGGAATGTATGAGCTCTATTAAGATCTTATTCATTAATAAATAACTAATGAATTGACACGATATCCGATAACTAATTAATACTAGATATTTCTTATAGCATTATTTTCTTGATAACTTCCGATGTGACAGCAATTAATAAGGACATTACCGTGTATAATGCTACATGTACACCTAATTTCATATACCTATACAGATACTATTAATAATGCACAAACTTTATTCTCACAAATGTACAAACATTACAAACTTGTGAATGATACTATCAATTATACTTATTTAAGTGCACAAACATTATATAAGTTAAAACACAAACGTTATGTATATAAGTACGAGGTGTATGTATGGTATATGATTTTTTGTGTACGCGTAGCAGAACTCTTAAATTATAGTAGTCAATATTAAAAAATGTCACGTATATTCTGCAGGTTGATCACATGGTGTACGAGGGTGAAAGCTTGTGCAGCATCTTACATCCATTCGACGAATCGGATTTTTCAATTTCGCAGTTCGAGGGTCTGAGAGTGGATACCAGTTCGGAGCACATTGACGAAGATACCCAATTTGACCCTGCTACTGCCTCTTGCTCCAACACTGAGGCCACAAGCAATCCTGTAATTTCATGTGAACCCAACAACAAGACCAATGGCTTCTTCCATTCTCTTGGGAGCAGGAGAAAGGGTGCTCCTCACAGAGCTCCTTTCTGCTAGCTAGCTAGCTAGCTACTTGATATGTGTTAACAAAATAAGGTACATTTTAATTAGCAAGAAATCAGTGTTAGCATAAGTTATGAACAAAATAAATGTTCTAGTTTTATTTAATTGTTATATATGATCGAGTATGAAAAACTATATATATATATATATATATATATATATATTATAATATATGCTTATCTTAGCAACTTTTAATTAAGGCCATGCTTAGGATTTTTTTTTTTAAATGAGTGCGGTTAACTTCTACTCTTAATTATGATCCCTTTTCCTCCATAAACACCCTTTTTGTTCTCTTCTCCTAATTAAATGATCGTATGTGCATTAATTTATAGGAATTTTCCGTTTGCCTTTTAAGACTGATTTGATATTTTCTTTGCTAAAATTAAAAATAGTGAAATGTTTATAGACACGCCATTTTCTTCATTAGTTTTTGGTTAATTAAGAGAAAATATTAAAATGTGCGTTCTAGAGTTAAGAAATAGTTATATATTACCCATCAAAGTGACTATAATATCAAGGACAGAAATCAAATTTACATCCTTTTGAGATATGAATCATTTTTTTATTACTAATTATGCCAATAAGGCAATATAATAAAAAAATTTATATATATACACACACATAAAGAACAGCAATATTAGATTGCCAAATAACTTATGAAGGGGGTATAGTTGTAGCTTTTGATTGCTCCCACAACATGCAAGACGACACTACCTCCTAGCCAATAGTTAAGACAAAAATCATCAGACCGTGCATGCACCTGTTAAACACGGCTTTACTCTCACATGAACGCTCGAAGAATTAAGGGAGAGGCCAAAACCTCAAAAGTTTGTTACTGACAGGAATTTTAAACATGAATGTGCATCCTCATTCATTATTAGATAGATACATACATAGACTAGACAAGTAGCACCTTTGGGTACAATAACAAGTCCCATGGAAAAGGATTTTCTCGTGTTAAAATTACTTATATTTAATTATGTAAAGAGATAAAAATATAAAAAATTTAATTGATTTATATTAATTTTAAGAAGACTTTATTTATTTAAATTTTTTTATCTTTATTTCTCTTCACACAACCAATTTTAATATTAAAAAATTCATTTTCCATGAAATAAGTCATTCAAGTATGAATACTTAACAGAAGTGCTAAATAGCACGGCACCAACTTGCTCGACACCACATCTATAGTTGGGTGAATTTTAATTAAATAAAAACAAATAAAATACAAAAGCAAAATAAAATCAATGGTGGTATTGGTTGTCGTACAAATGTTGAGAAAGACATTTGTCAATCGACTCGTTTTTTTGTGCTTTCATCCATAGGTCGACTTATGGAGGGAACAATCTAAGAAATAAAACCCAAAAAAGGTCATGCTCGGAGTAGCTAACTTAGAGCGGCGAGTTGGCCGTCCTTTAAAAGAGAGAGGCAATATTATAAGTCCCGCATTAGAAAATCATAATATTTGAGTATTGGATTTAGGAAGTATAGACACTTCACTAAATTGTTGTGTCTTCCTATATGACATTGTAGATATTAACACAAAGATATATTTGTCTGATACATGTAGCGCACATGTTTAAAAATGTTCAAATAAAAAATTCATGATTAGTTGTGTTTAAGTACGTCTAAGTTATATTTAAAATTTTTTTGAGTTGTATTTATGCCGTGTTCGAATAAAAATATTTTAAATACTAAATAATTTATAATAATATGAACATTTTAAAAATTAGTTAGTGTAGACACATGAAAATATATTGAACATTCCATGTATTTTGAAAGGAATTTGGAAAGTATTAAAAATTAGTAGTTTGATATAAAAAAATATTATGATATTATTATAAATATTTAATTTTATATTTATATATGTCATTTTTGTGTTCTACAAAATTTTAAAATTTGCACGTCGTTTTGTCGTGTCTAATATTTGTGTCATTTTTTTTTAGATGGTAATTAAGTTAAGTGCATATTTGGCAAAATAGGTGAGCCTAATTCAATCAATTCTAACCAATTTAATTTAAAAGTGAGAACGTTTTACATTTTAAAACTTTAGAATTGATTTTAAGACTTGTTATTTGAACCAAAACATGTTAGAGCTCTTGGGGTTTAAACATCTATATATGGATGTAGAACATACATGTTATCAGAACATGGACCAAAAATAAATATTACAATCATGTGGGTGGACAATCTGAAATCGCCATTGGTAAGGACAATGTTAGAATTTTGAAAGAAAAAAACAGAAGACCTGAAATCAAGTGAGGCGATTTCAGGGAGGGGACAAACCTGACATGGAGCAGTGAAGACCATGCATGCAGAGGACGAAGGACGCACTGAAATCGCCAATACGGATGGTGATTTCAGACCTACATACCCATTGTTCCATAACGTTACCGAGGTGAGGGTCATTACATTGAAATCGCCAGGGTCTTTGGCAATTTCAGACCCTGCAGAAGCTGCTTACTGAGGTGAGGGAGCAGCGGAGCAGCATACATTGAAGGGGACAGAGCGAGGGGAGCAAGGCTAATATAATATATAAACTCCCTTATCCATTCAGCAACATGCACCAACACTTCCTCCTTTCTTCCTCTTTGAAGTGCAATTTTTTCACTGAAGTGAAACACTTCACTTCATTCTGTTTTGTTCTATTTTAATTTTTCACTTAGGTGTAAGCAATATAATTTCCTTCTATTCTAATTCTTCAATTTCACTACGCTATTGATTTTTCTCCTTTCAAAAGTTGATCTGTATTAAAGTGAAAAAAATAATATTACGTTGATGAGACCACGAAGGGAAGACGACACTATAAATCCATTGCTACACATCTCAGAAAAAATCCTTCAGAATGATCAGGTTTATATTTATTTTATATAGTCGTTATTAATGTTATATTTGATTGGTCATATGTATATTCTTGTCTACTACTTTTATAACGATAGAAATCTCTACTTTAATTTTGTTTTAGGATAGCTACACATAAAATTAAATTTGGATAACAATTATTTAACTCTAAAAAAATGATTTTCATAATCAAACACTTTTTTATGTAGTAAAACTCTTTTTTGGATAACCATATTATATATAAAATCTAATTGTTAGAGCGGAAGAATTAAAACTTTTATTATTATTATTATTATTGTTGATGTTGTTATCATCATCATTATTATTGTTATTATTATTATGCTTATTGTTGTTGTTGTTATTATTATCATTATTATTATTTTAATTATTATTATTATTATCATAGACCCTAAATATAAACCCTAGCCCTAACCTTACCCATAAACCTTATCCCTAACCCCTAACCCTTAAACCTAATCATAACCCTAACTTTAACCCTAAACCCTAACACTAACCCTAACCCTAAAATCCTAAACCATAAATTCTTTAATTTATTATTATTATTATTATCATCATCATCATCATCATCATCATCTTGGGTCAACCACCCTTGTGATCTACATCCAGTTCCCAAGTGCCTTGCTCAAGATTTTTTCACTATCATCAAGCTTCTAACTTATTTGACAAACCTTTACATCCAAGAGCTCTTTTTATACTTAGGATCCTTTGCCTTTGTGTTTGAGCCTCAAGAACCACCTTAGGGATACTACCCTAATCAATCTAGAGGGATGTCTCACCCTCTTTACAAGACTATGAAATTTGTAAATTGGAAATTCTCTCAAAGAGTGGATAATACAAATTGAAGCTCTATAGGAGTATTGACAATATCTCTCTTTTGCTCTTAAGATGATGGAAAATATTCATCCATTGATAGTGTGAGGTATGAGGATGATGAGAGTGAAAGGCTTGGCTAGAAATGTGAGTTTAATGGGTATTTATAGAGTTTGTACGTGTACTAGCCATTACTAGCTATTAGCCATTAATTCTCCAATATTTTTATGTTGAAAACTAGTTGTTTCTGTTTTCTGTGACAGAGTCATTCGAATGACTCAAGCAAATATAGTCATTGTGGCTTTTTTGTCAGGTCATTCGAATGACACACTCGGTCATTTGAATGACTCAAGTTTGCTTGAGCCAAAATCATCCTTTTTCCTATTATTTTGATTCCTATTATCAATTTTAACCATTTTTAGTTCTTAAAATCAAAATATTATTTAAGAGCATCATTCTAAGAGTTTAGAAAGAGATATATATCAATTTTCCTTTGACAAGAATACCTTAAGTCCTAAGAAACTGTATCTTTTTGACCACTTGCTTGGACTTGGTATTCTTCATGAATCCTATCTTTGTCATTACCATGTTCTTCATGGGATAAGCATTTTATGATCCTTCTTTTTTTACTTTGGGCATCATATGAATATGTTTCTTCTTGTTCAATCTTGTTCTTGATGCCTTGGTTTTTCCTATACATAAGATTATTCACGAAAAAGTATAGTTAGCCCAATGTGTTCTAATATCTTAATATGCATCTATAGATCAATCAATACATCATGTATATACAATTAGGCAAGGATCAAATCATTATATTAATCAAATAATATCCTAACATGCATGTATTCTAACACTATAACACTTGATATTCATGCATATATACATATCCAAAGTTAATCCTTCAATGCACATATAATTCATTATTGGACGTGCTCTCAAAAGGATGCTTCTCATATATCATTGTATGATGTGTAAGTTATATGATACCATCAAGTTCAATCATACAAGATCAAATGTAATCTTATTTAGCATATAACATCCTTTTGCATTCTCATTGTCATTATCTATTTGTTATGTTCTATTTGTCATCATCAAGATATAGAACAACTAGGAAAACCTAGTTCTACAAATATAACCATAGACAATTAGAACATATTATATTTGTCATCATCAAAACATATTAAATTAAACAATTAGAACTACTAGGTAAACCTAGTTCCACAGAGCTACACGCGCAAACTGTAAAGGAATAAGTTGTTGCATGATGCTTCTTCAAGTATGGGCATTTTATAGATTTCCTATACTTGCACCCAATCCACATAACCCGAACCAGTTCCATTTTCTCCATGCAGTAAGGTAATAGTTTATTAAGTTGACAGTTGCAATGTTTATCATTAGTTTAATAGAACTATTTTTTTAAAATTTTTATTAACCTAATTAATATAATATATTGCAAATGGGTTGATCATGTGTATATTCCCAATGTACATAATATTACCGTAAAGGAATGTAGAAAAGACATAGACAACATGGCCCCAGACGAGGTATAGATTAACTAATTAAAATATTATAAACAGTTGTGTTTTGTTAATATCCCATCCACTGTAATTGATTATTTTTGTGTACAGTTTATATGACAGTCATATCGTGAACCCCAGGTTGCCGCAATCATTCCAGGGGAAGTGAGGAATAAACGGGATACGTGGTCGGTAGTATGTCGACTAATATGCTTTGAGATTGTTAAGTGGCATGCAGCTGATCACATGCTCTGCTAATTTGGTCTGGTTCAAACGGTGCCTATTAGGCCTAGCTACAACATCCTGGGTTACTCTCATAATGTCGATCTGAGGGAAAATCCACGAGTGTTGATGTGTATAAATTGGGTGCAAAGACATCATCACTGGATTCAAATGTGGGATAACCGTGTGACACTGGTCTATGATAGACTTATTACTTATAGACCAACCGTGCAGTATTGGCAGTGTTATTTGGTTAATGGTCATAGATTTCTTAAGGAAATACACAATCATCAACAGGTACCTAATGTGTGGCAGCAGTACTATCCTTCACCACTGCATGGTAATGTGCCCGTGCACCCACCACATGGATTTGATGATGCGCATCTGCATGATTTGTACATTCCGCCTCAACATGGTTTCTGCCTCCTGAATAAGGTTTCTTTGCTCCGTCGCCCCAACATGATTTCTTTGCTCTGCCTCCACAGTCTGATTTCCATGCTCCAATTCCCAAAACGGATTTGTATAATCTACCTCCCCAACATGGTTTCTATGCTTGGCAAGACGAAAAAATGACTCAACAATTGTATGAAATTGACGAGAACTTTGAATTGTTCAACCCTGGCCCCTCGTCGTCATAATATCCTCAGAATGCAACTGATGAAATTGAAGTAATTCCATACACAATTGAAGTCACTTCACCTCCATATAGACTTGACACACGATCTTCCCTTCTTGGTGAAGGCTACAGTGAGCAACACTCGTATGGTAGAAGGTCTTTCCATGTAGGATCTTCTTCAAGATCTAGTGAGCCACACGTACGATCACTAAGAAGATCGGTTGACATGGATCGTGTGAAAGTGTGTAGATGTGTTTCTGAGCCGTCAGGTCCTGACACTAGGGTTAGGGTACTGTTTAATCTAAATGAGTCGCCAGAGGATGCATCATAACAATGACAACACGAATGATGCATATCCGATGCAATTGTCGCCTAGACCTGGTAGAAGGAAAAACCTATTTATGAGAGGGTTCGAGGAGTGCAGAAATGAGTGCTGTGATTAATAGGACATTGGGGCAATGACGATGGAGCTAGTACCAGTAGCGCAACTGAGCAGGGGTATGATCTTTGAGACCATGAAAATATTAGGACACCCAATATATATACCCCTACAAAGGCACCTAGGCCCGTAGGTCAATCCCAAGATTTTTCAGGCCGAAGATGAATGTACATGTACTTGTTTGAATTGACCAAATCCAATGTTATTATTATTATAATTCTTCTTCTTATTATGATTATTATTATTATTATTATTATTATTATTATTATTAAGAAGAATAAAACCCTAACCCTAACCATACACTTAATTAACCATAATACTAACCCTAACCCTAACCTTACACCAAATTAATCATGATCATAACCCTAACCCATAAACCATAACCCTAATCGTAAACTTAATTAACCATAAGACTAATCCTAAACCTTAACCCTAACCATAACCATACATCAAATTAACCCAAACACCAATCCTAAACCCTAACCCTAGCCTTAACCCTAACCCTAACACTAATCATAAACCTAAACCTAGCCATAACCCTAACCATAAACCCATAAACCCAAAACATAAACCTAAACCCTAACCTTATTATCATAAACCCTAAACATTAAACTATAATCCCTAACCTTAAACCCTAAACAATGTTCATATGGGTGTAAAGCATAGTAACATGTTGCACATGGGTATTAGGCAAATCAATCTTAATAATAACACATTACGCATAGCATTTTTACATGAAATTATTATCTGATAATATTAATGTTCTACGTCTAGTGACTTGGCCTCGCACCAGTGTGTGGACAATGACTATTGTTGTCACCTGTTCCACGACAAAGTTTACAACGTCTTTGTCAATGTCTCTTTGTAGAATCCATTTCATTCCTGAAACGAGTAGATTTCAGTCGGTCTCGTTTGTTGTGCTTTAAACTTTCGTTTGGAATAACGGTCAGAAATGTGACTCGAGGCCAGGTTGATTTGTGGCCAACAACCTGAAAATCTTGCTCGTACACCTTACAAAGGTTGTCCATGGTGTAAACATTATCGACGTAATGTCCGCTAGTTTAGACTCGCAGCGTCGCAGCATGCCATTACATGGACACATAGAAACTTAAATCTTTGAAAAGCACCACAATCACAGTATGTCCTCCTCAGATCAACTTTGAACTGATTGCCTGATGATAAATCCCTGCAATGGAACGCTTGCGAAACTCTTAAAAATTTGTGAACCTGCAACACACAATCGTGAACTTCATAACAAAAATCCATACTAATTTTGTAAAAATTGATTTACTATTGTTTAAAGGTGAGTATAACCTACAACGTCCCTGTTTGTGTCATCATTTTTTGGAGTATTTCAGTTACAAACTTTGAATATTCGTGACCTGCATTCCTTCGAGCATGTGCATTCCTCGCGTTTGTAACAAACAAGACAGCTGTCTTGAAATACGTCTCCTGCACTAATGTCATTATCAGCAAATTGTGAGCCTCTAGAAATTTGGAGTTCATTGACTCAGCTAGGTTTGTCGTCATATGGGAGCAGCGACGTCCACCATCGAAGGCATAAATCGATTTTTCTCTAGGGATCTCGTTAATCCAAGCGGCATACGCTTCATTATGCTATCGCAGCCTTTCATAACAATGATTGTATTGCTTTATAATGCTCGAATACACTGTAAAAGAAATGTCCAAAAACTCATACTCAAATATTATAATAATTATTTGTATGCAAAATTGTAACAGCAACAGTAAAAAAATGTAGCTTACCAATAGCCTAGACAAGCTTTTCCATGAAATTTACTTTGAAGTGTTTGGCGAAATTCTGTGCAATATATCTGATATAGTACAAATGGTACGCCCACAAATCACCCAACTGCAAACTTTATAGACTTGTGTCGATCATATATCAAGCCAATTTGGCGTCCCTCTGGTAACGATTGCCACAGATGTTGCAAGAAAAAATATCATGCATCCGATGTTTTACCCTTGACAATCGCAAATGCAATGGGAACAATTGCTTGATTACCATATTGTGTTGGTGTCATCAACAAAATACCCTTGTATTTTTCATGCAAGTGTGTTCCATTCACCTGGATCATAGGCTTGTAGTGATTGAATGCGTTTATACAAGGGCCAAAACCCCAAAACGCATGTCAAAAAGTTAAAGCATCTATCCTAATAGATCCATCGCTGTTGTACACTTCAGTAGTATTAACTTCATATGGGCATGAAGCATCAAAATGTTGTAATGCAATCAACTAATATGGCAAGTCATTTTAGAATTGTTCCCAATTATCGTAGGCTTGTGCAATTGCATTTTGCTTTGCAAGCCAAGCTTTTCTATATGATAGTCAATATCTTTCACTGTCCATAACAGTTGCTTGAATGGACTTTATAGGCATTGTTGGCTTCGCCCTTATCTGTGCCAAAATCATGTCAGCAACCTTGAAAGAACTCAACTTTGAGTGGTCGCGTGTAAGCCGCGTAGCAAGGCAAGTGTGAGGGTCGTTGTATCTTGTGACCTCCCAATAACAACTATTTTTCTTCAAGGTGGCCCTGATAAGTCATTCACATCTTTGGCCAAAGCTCTTGCATTGGCAGAAGTACATTGTAACATCCCGATTTTTTTTCTTTAGAGAAATATTCGAAAAAATATAAATGATTAATTAATTTTTAATCATGATTAGAGAATTGAGGCGGAAAATTTTAGTTAAAATATCTCTAGGAATTTAGACGTGTCGCGACAGAAAATTCGGCAGACAACTGAGCAGTCATTGGTTGCCGATGAAATTTGGCATGCAAAATGGTGTACGTGAAAATAATCTCCCAGAGAAAAATTCACAAACACCTTCAAACATTAATACCCTTAGGTAGGTGAAAATTTGAGGGTCGCGACGGTTCAAACGAAATATTTTTCGAACGACCGTGCGCGACACACCGAGACTGCGAGCGATAAAACACGAGCGAACCGGGACTGGGAGAAATTAAAATCTCCTCAGCAGAATGGAGATGGGCTGCACGGTTATGTGAAGGAAATTTAGTCAAAAACACACTCCCTAAATCAAGCTTCCAAAGGTCAATCAACCATACCTCATCAAATCATAACCATACCTTCCA
>QANU01062782.1:401010-434347 GCA_003254905.1 Nissolia schottii
AAAAAATTCAGGGTGCTGAAATCGCCATAAAAAGTGACGATTTCAGCACCAAGATCCATACGTTGTAAATTATTTTCCTCAAGCACCCTATAGACATTTGTTTACACTGAAAACATATGTACGTAAAAAAATCCAGAGCTCTTCCACCAAGACTTGTAAGTTTCATAATGGGTCCAAAAACAAATTAAGGGGGCCTGAGACAAGAATCTCAGGAACTTCAAACTCAATCAGTAAGTCAAATCTCACACTAAGGATTGTTTTCTTCTAGACAACCGAGGCTACGTGCCAAACTTGACAAAATTATTGAAGCATGATCAATATTCACGACCATATATATGATTGGAGTGCTACCGTCATGATGTCTAGTGCCAATCCACTATTTTAAAGGGGGAATGCAGGTATTGTTCTTTAAAACGAAAATGGTTGTAAAGAATAACGGAAAATACTTTTTGGCTCGAAGAAACTTGGCACGAATTGCATTCGAAGAGGGTGTGGCACTTTCTTAGCCATTCATCCCAGTCCGTTATTTTTATTCATGTAAAATTGAAAATTGAACAACCAATTGATCTTTCGACACGTTGGTTTCGTCTGTTGTCATGCTTAACCATTCGAGCCAATTATAGCAGAGCTCTTAAGCGGTAAAGATCTTCCTTAGAAGGATGTGCTAAAGAGAGGACTCGAATCCATACACTTAATGACTAATCGGTGCACAATGACGAGTTAGACTATTAGAGTATGCTATATAATTTAGTTTGGGAATATTTAATATCAAATATATATATATATATATATTTATAATTATTATTGGTTAATAATATAAAATATTTTATATTAACAGTATCTTAAAACTAAGTGAATTATGCATATGCATAAAGAATAAAAAATAAAAATAGAAGACTCAATTAGTTCAAGTGATCCAACACTTATTTCTTTTAAGTAAGTTCTTAAGTTCAAATTTTTGTGGATAGAAAAAATTAAGAGTTATAAAAATTAAAAAAAAAACATTTTGAAAGCAAGATATTTCTTTTACTCGAGGTTTATTAATTGTGATCTTATTTTAATACCCCATCAAATTTAACAATATTGATACTCTATGGTTATTTGTGGCGAAGAACTAGTTATGTATTCTATTAACTTTAATTATTTATTTTTTAAATTTAAAAATAAATCATAATTATTGAAATATAAAGATGTACTGATACCCTTATAAAAATTAGGAGTACTAAAGAAAGAACTTTATTAATATAATAAGTTTTAATTTATAAGTTGATATTTGTTTTCTTTAGTTTATTTATGATTTGTGCATTAACCTCTTTTAAATCTAAATTTTATTTTAAAAATAAATAAAATAACTATTTTATTTTTAATTACGAGGATGATAAGAAAGGTAGTAATTTTTTTTTTTGTCTTTAAGAGTAATTGTATAAAATTTTAAAAATCATCTAAAGAGAAATATATATATATATATATGATTTATCAGCTTATAAATCAAGGCGAGACAAATGTATAAGTATATAAATCATATATCTAATTCATTGTATAAGGTGTAAACAATAAATAACTTAACAAAAATAAAATTTTATTCAAATAACAAATAGGATAGACCTTGAAAGAAATTCTTATATACTCTTAAAACATATTTAAAAGTTATTTAAGAATATTATTAATTATTAATATCATTTTATATTAATTAAAAAAATGTAATAAATATAAATCAATAATTGATAATAATAATTTAGAAGTACAAATTAAATATTAAATATGCTTTAAAAGATGCTAATTATTTCCCAAAATCATGCCACATGTGACAAATAATAGGGAAGCACCTAAAAATAAAAATAACAGGGAAAAAGAAAGAAAAAAAGAGAGGAAAATGGGGACAGCAACCCGTTGGTTGGGAGCAAGAGCAGTAGCGTTTGGAACTGATTGGAATTGGAAGTGGGGTTGGAGGAGCTGCCACTCCCAACCCAGTTTCACAAAACCCGGCATCGCCACCATCACCCTCCCCGCAACTGCAAGAGGTCGTGGAAGGTCCTTGTCCTTGTTGCGTTCGTCTTCATCCTCACCAGTGCTAAACGTTTCTTCTTCTTCAACAACAATGCCTTACGAGAAGGAGCTCGCTGCTGCCAAGAAAGCTGCCACTCTCGCTGCTCGTCTCTGCCAGGCACCCCTCATTTCCAATATCTATTCTAACTTTTCTCAATTATTATTATCATGATACATTTTCTTTTGTCGAAGAATACTCATTTTTATTTATTTAGATCTCGGATTAGTTTTGCGCAATTGCAATGCCTAATCTGCAGGGCGCCAGCTACTGCTCCGTGTTCCGTGTTTAATTGATTCATAAATTGTGTTTATCGAATTTTGTCGTTGGACCAGACATTACTGGTGTAATAATGCTTATGCATAATACTGATTCTTGCTTGTGTGGTTTGTGCAGAAAGTGCAAAAGGCTCTGTTGCAGTCCGATGTGCACTCGAAATCAGACCAAAGTCCTGTCACCGTGGCTGATTATGGTTAGTTTTCTTGCCCCTCCTGGTGTGCCGCGCTTATTTTGAATCAGGATTGGTATTTTTTTTTTCCCTGCATTCACTCATGTTGATAACCTGTTGTTGCAAACTTCAGTTGTTATTTACTTGTTTATTAATTGATTAGAAATAGTGCTGACTAAGTACAATATTATCCTCTTGAGTAATTTTATATCGATACTTGTAGTGGATAGATTAAATCTAGATAAATAGAAGCTGAGCAATGGGAAATGATTTGCACTTTTTAGTTATTTTCTTAAATAAGGGATTAGTAGTGGTCATGACACTTTCTGCATGTTGTATAATTTATTAGCTTCTATAAGTGAGATATTTCATATATTATAAAAAAGAACCACCCTTAGATAGTTTTGTTCTTCATTCTTGAGATTAAATTTCTTCTAGTAATAGGTTTCAGGTGAGCTTTGGTACTGACTCAATATTTTAGGGTTTATGTGTTATAGTGATTTTGGAGGTTCATTCCTCCATTGAGGCTCAGAGCGAAATGCAGATTCAGTTAGTATACTTATGAATTGTTTACAGGTTCACAAGCCTTGGTCAGCTTAGTACTTGAGAGAGAACTTCCTTCTGAACCATTTTCATTAGTAGCTGAGGAGGTGAAATTGTAAACTCTACAGATTTCTTGGACATGCAGAATCTACTTTATTTTCTATGCTTGAATGTAAATCCCAGTTTTAAAACTTTAGGATTCAGGGGATCTTCGTAAGGAAAGTGGCCAGGATACACTGAAGCGCATTACAGAACTTGTCAATGATACGCTTGCTAGTGAAGGATCACATAGTTTTACTGCTTTAACAACAGAAGATGTTCTTAGGGCCATTGACAATGGTAAGTCTGAAGGTGGTTCTATTGGTCGGCACTGGGTTTTGGATCCAATAGATGGCACTAAAGGGTATGTATTTTTTTGTCCTTAAATTCAATATGGTGTGAATATTGTCTACTCACTTTACTGTCTCAGCATGTCTAAGTTTTATTTGTTCCTTTTCTTAAAAAATTGGACTGGTTAATGTAGCATGGAATTGTTTGTAAATTTCATCTTAAATATTTGAATTTTTTCTGGTGTTCATAATCTTGATTATGTATTGGTAATCTAAGATTGCTCTAATTCAAGTTCTTACTTTGATTTGAAATCAAGGACAAGATTGGAGGCTCAAATTCATTTGTTATCACTTAAATACAAATATACAGTTCTTAAGAGGTTTTTTTTTCCTTTCCCTTTCTGGGTACATATAAAGATGGTTTTAGTTTTAAATTTTTGACAGAGACATTTTCTTGACTAGGCATATGGTAATGCAGTTTGCCTAGAAGACTACTAGTTGCTGAAATTTGGAATCACTGGTCACGTTAAATAAATATTTTCAATTTATGTTTATCAGCTTTTGGTGTGGTTACAATTTGATTAAACAAGATTCTACACAAAATAATCAGTTGGTTCAATAGTACCTTTTCGTCATTAGTTTCATAATTTACGGTCAACATGTGTTTCACTTGCATGGTTGCTTTGCTATTGTTGTGCTAATGAGTCGTTGAGTTGCTTATGCTTGTGAGATGACACCATAGGTTTGTAAGAGGAGATCAATATGCTGTAGCATTAGGTTTGCTACATGAAGGAAAAGTTGTATTGGGAGTCTTGGCTTGTCCAAACCTTCCATTGGCATCTATTGGCAGTAATCAGCAGCAGTCTTCTTCTAATGAAGTTGGCTGCCTTTTCTTTGCTAAAGTTGGTGAAGGAGCATATATGCAGGCATTGGATGGTTCTACACAAACTAGGGTTGGTGCTTATAGAATGTTGTCTTACTTGACACTTTTGCTGGTGACATTGACATGTGTACTATATGATCAGTTATCTTGTTATCATCATCCAGGTGCATGTCAGTGCTACAGAGAATCCAGAAGAAGCATCATTTTTTGAATCTTTTGAAGCAGCACACTCATCACATGACTTGTCTAGCTCCATTGCTGAAGTAATGCTATTTCTATTGTCAACCATTTGTTCTTTTTATTGTTTTTAAAGTTTTAGTTTCTTCTTTTCGTTTGTCCTGTATTCCTGAAGATTTAATCTGGAGGCATTCCTTTAATACTATGACTTCATGAACAGAAACTCGGTGTCAAAGCACCTCCAGTCAGAATTGACAGCCAAGCAAAATATGGAGCTCTGTCCAGAGGAGATGGGGCTATATACTTGCGTTTCCCTCACAAAGGATACCGTGAAAAAATATGGGATCATGCTGCTGGCAGCATCGTTGTGAGTGGTACGTATTTTACTTTCTTTCTTCCTTTCTTTATCTTTTGAATTCTTTCCTTCCATCCCATCTTCCAGTTAGTGTGTGAAAGAAAGTGGCCAATCTTTCCTTGGTAACATGGTCTGCTTCAAATGAGGGATGGTAACTAACCTGACTTGGTCATGGATAATTGTGTTTAGGTTCATCAAGGCCTACCTCGTCTTTTTTAGTGTCAAGGTTTACTTATGTTGGGTTTAGCAAGAAGTTTAGATCCTCAATAGATGGTAGTGAACTGTTGATTGTTTGGGGTCCTTAATATAATAAGGTGCTATGCTCTCACGAGTAATGGATGAGATATGTTTTGAGCTCATCATTTGAATAACACACACACACACACACACACACTCACAAGTGAGATTGAAACATGCTGAAGATTGTGACTTCCGTTCACATGTTATTTAGGTTCCTGTAGAGTTTAAAAAAGTTTAAAATTGAATATGTCTTCTACATCTAATCTTCTATGCATGATTGTTCAACAATTGAACTTCTGTAGAAGCGGGAGGTGTTGTCACGGATGCTGCAGGGAACCCTTTGGACTTCTCGAAAGGAAAGTTTCTTGATCTTGATACTGGTATTATTGTTACAAACCAGAAATTGATGCCATCGCTTGTGAGAGCGGTAAGAGAAGCACTCAATGAGAAAGCCTCATCCTTGTGATTTTCGTTTAGTGTATGATTCTATGAGCTAGCTGATTTTGTTGCGAGCCCCTGCTATATGGTACCTCCCTCAATTGTGCTATGTTTCAGACGTGATTTGATGAAATCATAAGCGATTAGACCCCCTAAGGTATTTTTGCTGTAATAGACTTCTGTTCTGGTTTTTTCGCTTCTTCGCGTTTAAGCTTATTTTGGAGGACCCTTTTCTCCTCGATGATCATTTTTACCCCGTACCTTTTCTATCCTACTGTTAATTAATAAATAGCTTCATTTAAAATTTTTAGTTTGGCAAATAACTCGTGTGTATTAACTTGCCAGAGATGTTGTCGTGATATGTATGATTTTAAAAATCTATATTTGATTCAAAACAATCCAAACTTTTGTGAATAACAAGGAAACAATGGTAGTGACCTCATGTAGCCAAGTTGAGGTTGTCTTATACATTGACAGAAAATATGAACATTGAACCAATGCAATTATCAACTGTTAATACGAATTATTGTGCATACGAGATTAGAATGGGATATATCATACACCATTTGGACATTTCTTTTTAATATGCATTTTTGCTATGCTTATTTACGTAAGATTGCTTGGCATGCAATGATTTGGGTTATTTTGCTTAAATTAAGCTTTTACTGTGTGAAGTGATGTATAGAATATGAAAAATGTGCAATGATAGATAGTGGTGGTGATTGGGAATTTTGGCGAGTGGGACACGAGATGATACGATACGTTATAGTATTGATAAAATCAAGGGCATACCCGTATAATATATTTGACATATGCTTTCGCCTCGCTAGATGTCGTCGCTATTCAATACCATAAGGTTGGGTGGGTTTGGCGTGTTGAGCGCAGAATTAAATTATTGTAATGTGCTTGCTTGAAAAATAAATTATCAACTTTAGGCACTTCCAAAACAATCTTTGTTTTTTTTTTTTTGACAAATAAAATGGGTCCTTGTGGTGGTAGGTACTTGAATTAAAGTCATTTTAAGTAGTGTTGGGTTTGGATGGCTACTCACTACTGACTATATGTGAGCTCAACCGGAGCCTATAGGGAGATAATTATTTGGTAGTTAAGGAATCTTTATGGGAGGAACTAGTAGTAGTCTTTTTTAAGTAAAGAACATGAAACAATAGTCAAAGTTAATATAAATATGTATATGAATAAAGCCAGCCAAAACCCACAATCGATGGTTTATTTATTAATAATAATAGCAAATGGTTTGTAGTTTAATTGTACTAGCTTGCAAAAGATATTGGTGTGTTAGAATAAGAAGAATAAGATAATGATTTTTCACTATAGGATTCATATAATTGTGACACATCTTGACTCGAGAGTTGAGACCATAATATTGTATCCATAACCATAGTGACGGTAAAATATATAATATTCAAGAAATAATTGTCTTACTACTAATTTAGCAATCATATTTTAGGTACATATTTTAAAATCTCAAATCTAACGTTTGATCTAAGAAAGATTACGAGATTCAAGGCGAGACTTTTATTTAATGTGATGTTGAAATTAAATGGTGGAAATTTCATAATCAAGCATAGTTTATTTTTACCCAAAAAGGAAACACAGAGTGGAAACTGGAAACAGTAGAGAGTGAAGTGGAAGGAGGGAGGGCACGGTAATATCCAGAAGGGCGAAAGGGGATGATAGGTGGCGGAGGGGCATAAGGGTAAATTGAGTAGAGGTGGTTACTGATTTGATTCTTTCTTGTCTTCCTCTACTACTACTATAGCTAGAGAGAGTGTTGGTTGCTTGCTTAAGTTGTGCGTCTCCGTAACCAACCAAAAAACCATATTACATTAACACACACACTATTCAATCCTCTCTTTCATTCATTACTACATATTGAGATCTGAAATCTCACAAAAAAAGAAAGGAAAAAAAAA
The DNA here is from genome assembly GCA_003254905.1 of Nissolia schottii. Taxonomy (NCBI): domain Eukaryota; kingdom Viridiplantae; phylum Streptophyta; class Magnoliopsida; order Fabales; family Fabaceae; genus Nissolia; species Nissolia schottii. Next base: position 408,402 of record QANU01062782.1, read on the forward strand.
TGAGGGAACCGTCGTCGGTGGGATTCGAAGGCAACGGCATCGTTTCACCGCCCCCGCTGCCGCCACAGCCTCTTCTCGAGAGGTTCAAGGACTACGGTCAGGAAGACGCTTTTGCCCTCTGGGACGAGCTCTCCCCCGATGAGCGGGACTTTCTCGTCAAGGACATCGAGGTAAATTCATTTTGCGCTTCTTCTTCAGTTTTTATTTTATAATAGCAATAATCTTCAGCTGAGACCGGTCGTTTTGCCTTCGATTCGATGCCGTTTCGATTCGAATTCACCGAATCTGAGCTTCCGATTCGCGGCTCTGCCTCTTACGGTTCTCGTTTTTCGGATCAATTGAATTTTTTAATTTATTTTCGTAATTGACGAATCTGTTTGCGTGTTGCAGAGTTTAGATCTTTCGAGAATTGATCGGATTATACGGTGCTCACTCCGATCTCATGGTATGGTTTAACGGTTTTTTTAATTGATTGAATCGGTACTTGTAGTCGCGTGGTTCACGTGCATGCATGTTGATGAGTGGTGATTGGTGGTTGTGTTCAGGGCTGCCGTCGGCTGCCATTGAACCTGTGCCAGAGAGTAGCGTGTCGACGGTGGACGATAGAACTCATGAGGAAAGGGAGAGATGGTGGAAAATGGGATTGAAGGCCATTTCAGATGGCAAATTAGCTGTCTTGCTTTTATCCGGTGGTCAGGTATGTGTCTTTTGGAATTCGAATACTTTGATGCATTTTGTTTTCGAATGAATGATAAAAATAATTCAATAGAAAAAGGAAAAAAAAAACATAAGAAAAGTATATTTATTTCAGTTTTTAAATTAATACTATTAGTACCTTTGGAATTTCGTTGCGCAAGCAATTGGTAGCATTTTATAATTGGAGAATGGTAGAATCCTTTTTAAAGATAATAATTAGCATCTGCTATATTTATCTGGATTATATTTCTACCGACAAACTGAAGCCTTTGGTTTAAATCTTTAAGATTTAATTTTGATGTATTGTTACTATTAATAAATATATATATATATATATCATCATGAATTATCATATAATTAAATAATATTTGAGAAATCTAACTTATTAATTTGTTTATTAATTTAATAATAAAAATAAATATCAATGAGTAGGTCAACAAATAGATTAATGAGCTACACCTCTCCTTCATTTTTATAATTATGAGAAGAATGGTGATATGACGATGATGAAGATAAGAAGCAATATGGTTTCTCAAGTTTTCTATTGGCACTATTATTTTGCCATAATGTCTACCCCTTTTTGGGATTATTATCCATTAGAGACAAGTTAAACTTCGTCGGTCTTTCATATTGATTCTCCCTAAAAAGCAACATCATTGGCTGAAAAGATGTAACAATGTAAAAGCACGTGTTTCTCTTTCTTTAAAAATATTTTAATAATATGCTTTGATGTGTAATGGTATGCTGCTATGATGCGGCTCTTTTCTGTATTTCACTTATAATATAGGTAATTGATTTCTTATGAGGAAAGAGGGGTGGCTCTAACCTGGTAAATTGTAATTGTAATCATTAAGTACAATAAAGTTGCTTTATCGGGTCACCTTCGTCTCTCTCATCTCGTCGGATTCCGCCAAAAAGCAAAAGAATAGTATATATTAGTAGTATCAAAACTACTTAAATAATTAAATTTTATTCCGCGCTTATTTAAATTCTATAGAGTCTCTCTTTTTTTTTTCTTTGATCAGGTAATTTTTTTCTTTTTCTTTTTGTCGATATAACATCTGAATTCTTCAGTAGTATTTTATTAATAGGAGCATTTAAAAATTTTATTTGTAGCTTCAATTACGAAATGCAATTACCCACGGTGAATCTTGAGAAACAATTTATTAAACATCACTTGTATGATGTATCATGCCATGATGCATTTCGTCTAAAAGCAGCTATACCTTGGACCTTTCTGTATTCCTTATTTATTTTGATGCTCACCGTCTTGAGCTTTTGAATGTTAGCTATGTAGCACTGGCACATTCTCAGTGCCAATGCCATAATGCACAAGGACGTTTTTTCTGTAGCCTTCAGTCCCGTTCTTAACTGTTAAATTTCCTATGGTGTGTCTGTTTGGCTGACTTAAAATGTCTCAAAACTATAAATGCAGGGGACTCGTCTTGGAAGTTCAGATCCTAAAGGATGTTTCAGTGAGTATTTCTTACTTGATATTGAAATCAAACTATTGAAGCTCAATTTTCTTCAGCTGGCACATGCTACTGTTATATATATAATATAACAATATTGTTGGACTATGGAATATATAAAATTCTATAAGTTTGAATAATTTATTCAGTCTGTTTGAACCTTTTTTTGAAGTATGATAAAATTATCCCTGCCCATTATATTCATCAATTTATCGAGTTCTGATGTGTGATTCTGGGCTACAAATGAATTTGTTCTCTCCTTTTCAAAAAAGAATGAAGTTGCATGAGTTTTCTTTCTGTCAATTTTTTGTTTTTTTTTTTAATTCGTCGGTTATCATTATGCTTATAACTTGCACATTATTTATTGTGTCCTCATCCCTACTATTTCATGAAAAAATCATTCTAGTTAGAGCCTATGGAAGATGCTTCTACCAGACAAAAAATTTTTTGGGAAGACACCAAATTACTTTACTAGAAACGAAAACAAGGAAACTTCTGTAGATTCTTTCTTTCAAACTCTTCTTGTTATAAATTAAGCAGGATATAATCATCTTGGAAAGCAGAAAAGCAGTGGTCGAATCATGAATGTTGTGCACGAATTGGTTACAAACAAGTTAATATTTGCATGTTGAAGTAGAAGGCAGCTGAATATTTATGATTCCAGGACCAATAATATTTTTATTTAGTATAAATGTGAATACTAACAGCATTTCCTCTAATCTGGTCGAATTTTGTTACTCTTTTGGCTTGCTAAGGTTTCTGCCAAGTAGGGCTCTTTAAGTTATGAGTAGGATAAGCTACATTCCTGTGACAGTTTTAGAAGGCTTCGTTTATTTATCATTTACTAATTTATTTATATTTAAGTCTCGGTATCTTTGTGCGAGGATGTGCTTGGAGAGTAAATCATGAAATATATTTGTTCTTTATCAATTATTTATTATTATATTTCATTTCAGATATTGGACTTCCATCTGGAAAATCACTTTTTCAACTTCAAGCGGAGAGGATTTTGTGTGTACAGAGACTAGCTGCACATGCCACAAACGAGAGTAAGTCTCATCTATCTTAGTTCAGTTTATATGCATTGTTCTATGTGGTATCCTCATCAATTTATGTATTGCAGGTTCTGCTTCTTCAGTACAAATACATTGGTACATAATGACCAGTCCATTTACTGATGAGGCAACACGCAAATTCTTTGAAAGTCATAAATTTTTTGGTCTTGAAGCAGAGCAGGTAAGATGTCTCTTTAAAGATTTGCCTTGTACTATAAGCACTTGCTTGTTTTACTGTGGTTTGCTTACTTGGACTCACCTCTTTCATATAGGTTACCTTTTTCCAGCAAGGGACTATCCCTTGTGTTTCCAAGGATGGTAGATTTATTATGGAGACTCCATACAAGGTATGGTCTCATTCTTTTACTGAGACTTATGCCAAATGTCTTTTTTATCCCTCTTATTGTTTGTTTCCACAAATTGATGTCAAGAAAAGTTAGGCAGCCAAGAGCTTATCTTTCAACCTATGATTGCTGATGTATGATTTGATCATGTCATAATTGTAAAGCTGCCAAAAGTTTTAATTAATAGTGGAGATAGATATATTGATTCCCTCTAAGGAACAAAATTCACCATTCTAAAACACTGAACCATAATCACCTAGTACTGACTTTAAATCAAATGGGGATTTACTTGAGCATTTAGTAATGCTGGTTCAACTAAACTCACGCCATGCAAACAACTGGGCAGGGAGTTTAGTTGTTTCAGTTTTTAATTTATGAAAGAATGAAGGATTGCCAAGTATTATGAGGAGTAAGTTTTGATTATGTCTCCTGTGCCCTGATTTAGGAATTCCAAATCTTCTACTGGGCTGGCAGAGAGAGTAGAAAGCTCATTTGAGTCAATGGATTTTCTGTTTATTTTCCTATTATTTCATATGTTTTAACTGTTTCTTGGTTTATCCTTCTTATCTTATTCTTTCTTTACAATAAATCCGTCCTTTTATCATTACAAATTCATTGGTCTCAACAAGATTTTCACTTTCTATGACAGTAACTATCTATTATTGAGGATAGCTAGTTGGGAAGACATTTTTATTCACCGATACCTTGAATGATTTTTTAAAATTATTTTCTTGCATATACTTCTAATTGAGACATTTAAATAATAATAACACAACAATACAAAAACAACCTAGCTTTTATTTCTACTAGGTGAGGTTGGCAATAATAATAATAGAAGATTAAATTATTCAAAAAGATTTCCTTTATTCTCTCTTTCTCTCATTTTCAATTATTTTAAGGACTGCAAATGTGTCTGATTAGGGAACGAGCAGTCGATGAGATCATTCTTTATTCACAACATATGGTTTTGTCTCTCTAATTTTATTTCTATCGTGCTGCATTTTAATCCTATAGTTCCTTTGTTCGTATGACCTTATTGTGAATTCTGGCTGGTGGTCTAATATTTTAAACTTTTAAAGCCAGGTAGCAAAGGCTCCTGATGGGAATGGTGGGGTGTATTCAGGTACATTATGTGCTCTTTTTATATATTAGTTGAATCTGTAATGCTGACAGAGAATGTATTGTTTTTCCTTCAAATTAAGTTTTACATAGTTGAACAAAATTGAGTATTGTTATTTTTGGGTTCAGCTCTGAAATACTCCAAGTTATTGGAGGATATGGCCTCAAGAGGAATTAAGTACATTGATTGCTATGGAGTTGACAATGCACTGGTAAATTTTCTTTGCTTCCTATTTTGTTTCTTGAACTAGTCGGTATTTCAGGTCACTGCTCGGTTTTTGTTTAAAGGATGTATTGATTGGGACTTGTGAAACAGGTTCGAGTTGCTGATCCAACGTTTTTGGGTTACTTCATTGATAAAGGTGTAGCTGCTGCTGCAAAAGTTGTCCGCAAGGTAACAGGCTGATTAGTCTTTCTTCACTAGCCACTTGATCATACCTTAAAAATAATCTTTGAATTTTTGAAAACCTTCTCGTTCTTTTAGTGGATTTTCCTTTCTATGTAATGAATTTTGTATTTGAGGAGTTTATTCTTCAATAAATGGGAAAAATCTAACCTGTTACTCTGGTTGTAGTTATGACTGTATATTTAGATGGATGCTTTGATAAACTAGTAGATTGATAATCACTCTAAATGAATTGTTTTTTTCAAGGATCTTCTCTTGTTTAGTTCCTTTCTTTAAAGCTGTTGCTATTGCTACTTTCACCGTTGCCTTTTCCTACATCTCATTTAGTTGATAATTGATATTGCTTGTGATAACTGAATAAAATTCGGTGGTTCATGTCCTTCAGTTGATTTTCAGAAAGACGATTGGACAGTAATACCTTGAGCATTCTTGCTATTCCCTTCTTCCAAATGAACTAATGTGTTTTAAGATATTTTCATGGATGCCAATTTGGACCTGCCCAACATTGTAACAACTTCTCTAATGAAAGCATAACTTACAAAATAAAATTGAACTCAGATACCCAGTTATTTAGGCAGGTGGACAATGAATTCCATATTATTTATAACATCAATTATATTTTCATTTGAACCATAACACAAGGTAAGCATCTATTAATTTATTCTGGACTAATGCAATTTGACCATTAAAACTTTGACTTGCCAAAACCTGTTCTGGTTTATTGCCCATACTGCATGGCCCTTTAGAAACATAAGATATCTGTTGAAGGCATGATAACATCGGAAAACAGTGGAGGCATGTACAAAATATAAACCAATGTATTAGTCGAATTCTTATATGTTTGAAAGTAATACTCGGGTTAGTAATTTATGGAAGTTGGAACAAGTATGGATTTTCTTCTTATCAATAAATCAGTTAATTTTGTGCTTTGCCCTATTTATGCTTATTAAATCTTGTCATTATACAACAGGCATATCCACAAGAAAAGGTTGGTGTGTTTGTACGACGAGGTAAAGGTGGTCCTCTTACTGTAGTTGAATACAGTGAGTTGGATCAATCTCTAGCTTCTGCAGTCAACCAAGCAACTGGCCGTCTTCGTTTTTGTTGGAGTAATGTCAGTCCGTGGTTCCTCCATATAATATCATGTCTTCTGTTTTCTGCACTCACTTTGCTATAGCTATGAGAATCAATGCTCTTGAATTTTGCTTATGATCTTCTAGAACGGAAAGCTAGGGTTTGAAAGTGGTTGAACATATCAACACCCCCCTCCATCTGGAGTTAAGAGACTGGGAATCCTATGATGATGAAAGTTATCTAGTTTTGTGCCTTATATCAATGCTTTCAGGTTCTTTACTAAAAAAATTCTGAAAGATATAGTTACTCATTGAAATCTTCTTTTCCTATGCAATGATTTGTTTGTCACCCTAGTGTATATCACAAAATTTTCTTTATCAACCAAACAGGAAATTGATAAAGATCACATGACAATGCTGTGGTATAATATGAATGCTATTGTGTGATCATATGTTAGCAGTAGTATGATTATAGATAACAAAAATAAATTGATTATTATTTTTCTTGCTGTATTTTAATTGTCTGCCATATTTCTTATTAACCTTGTGATTTCAGGTTTGCTTGCACATGTTCACCTTGGATTTTCTAAACCAAGTGGCAAATGGCCTTGAAAAAGACAGCATGTATGTATATTGTCTTCTGTTGCTTGCCCCTATCCCCATTATTTATCCTATCCTGCTTTTCAGTGTTATAGAATTCCAAGTGTGGGTACAACTAGTTATTACAAGACATGAACCTCGTAGGATTAATGTCATAACCAATTCAAGATTAAAAAAAAGGAACCCATATTGCTATATAAACAATTTGATGGTTGAAAAAAGGACAGGGTGCTACTTCACTAGTTTATTTTGATGGCATTGTCTACTTGGGAAGCTTGATCACAATTCTTTCGATGCTCCAAGATGTCTGACTTATCAGCTGGTATCATCTTGTAACTTCCACGCTGGTTGATTATCTTTAGTCCCTTTAAAGATTGCGTATAACATTTTCGGGTGATAGACCTGTTAGGTGTGAATGTCGATTACCAGATTGATAGTTAAAAAGGAGAAAAGCACAAAAGTATAAGCACTGCATCCTACATAGTAACTCTGTATGGCGGATAAACACATTACATTACTAAACATCTATTTCTTTATATCTTTCTTGTACCACGGCTTGTATTATTCCCAATTATGGTTCTATGTTAAGTTCACTGAGATTGACTTATCATCTAACCATTAACATTTGAATTAACAACTTATTGTATATAACTAATTGATATTACTTTTGGCACATTTGTATCCTACAATCTGCCATCTTCTAAGTGTTTAATCGATGTTGACCCATGCATTGATTTTATGTGCAGTTACCATCTTGCAGAGAAGAAAATACCTTCGATACATGGATATACAATGGGATTAAAACTTGAACAGTTTATATTTGATGCATTTCCATATGCTCCTACTACTGCACTTTTTGAGGTGACTATAATTCTCTAAATTTTACATGGAACTGGCAATTTCTTTCCTGTCATAAATGCTTGCTTAAGGATGCCGCTCTTATTATTGCAAATTTTATGCATCCATGTTCAGGTATTAAGGGAGGAGGAATTTGCACCAGTGAAAAATGCAAATGGATCGAATTTTGACACTCCTGATAGTGCGAAACTGCTTGTTCTTCGACTTCATACTCGTTGGGTAGTTGCTGCAGGTGGCTTCTTGACACATTCGGTGCCCTTATATGCAACAGGTAAGTTATTCTTCGTCATTACCAAGGAGAAAGAAAGTATAATTGGGGTGGCGGGCTCTTACATAGACAATATACATGGAGAGTGTTTGTGATAGAGAGTTTTGTATTCTTTTATCTAGTGAAAATTTTTTCTTATCTAACTCTTCCTGTCCTTTAATGAAACGTTACGACCCTTAATTCAGGCGTTGAAGTTTCACCACTCTGTTCATATGCTGGTGAAAACCTGGAGCCTATATGTCGAGGAAGAACATTTCATGCACCTTGTGAGATTACATTCTAGTTCTACCCTGCTTGAGCGGCTTTGTTGTGACTTATGCTACAATGGCGAAGTTTTCAATCCCATACATCTTGCAAGATTAAATTTGTCTACGCAACTTTATATTATCTTGTATCAATATATATGTATCATCTTCTTCAGTCCGGTTTTCGTTGGCTTTTGATTTTGGAATTTTTTAGGCCATTGATTTGTTTTAGAGTTGCTAAGGAATGTACATGTTTCATAATTTTACTGAGCATTAATTTGCCGATGCAGACTCCTATATGGTTTGTCCCGTTTTCCCTTTCGTATTTCCCGAATTACTTCACGTCTTGGTCCATACATTGCTTTGTCGATAACATTAGCACACGTTGGTTGAGGTAAGTTGTAATAATAGCACACTTCATTCATCCCAAACCTTCGCAAATGTAATCACTATCATTGTAAAATGGTAAACATTGATTATAGTAATTGATGACTTAGAAAACCACTTACAAGTCCAACTGATTCATAATAGTACAATTATTTTGCAAGTAAAATTTTTATTAAGAATTTAAAAGCTCAATTCCTAAAGTCACAAACTATGATGTACACAATGACCAGGCATATCAATTCCCTGATTCATAACCTTGAAGCACTGTATGTGTCGGAGTTTAATCCAACCACTTGAGGAGAGGGGGAACTTCCAACTAATATCCTTCACCACTCGATCTTATCAATTGAGGACCGTCTGTGACTTAACTATCATCAACGGATGCTATATCTTTTCATCGTCTATGCAGAGATGATGCAGCTGAAATAATCCAAGAAGAAAATCCAGCATCAGGATTCAGGAACATCATTATGTAAATTTCAACAAGTCCTGAGAAAAACTAGCAGACTCTGGCGCTGCTAAAAGCATGCGTACGTGACACAGGTGTCACTTACCATAATGAAAAAAGTATATCTGTATGTATGAGAAAAAAATCTTGCATTAGTTGTTCCAAGAATAAGATTAAGGGAATTGTATGTAAACAATCAGAATATCACGCCATTAGAACCATGAAGTTACAAATTCAACCTCGAGTTAAGTAACACGTTAGAGAAAGCAACTCAACACAATTATAAATTATTGATCATCTCAATCAACCAATACACAGAACTGCTACCTCTGGTACAGTCAAGCCACTGTACACGCTAAAATTTTTAATTCATCCACCGCCAATGTTTACAAGAACATCAGAAAACAATTCCACAGCAGAGAACCACATCAAATCGAACACTACTGGCCACTGCTAGAGGGCAACAAAAATCCAATCCACTCAGCACACAGCATGCCAAAGGAATTTTATATAAGATCAGCAACATTCATCGGCATCTCATCAATCTGTGTGCTGTAATATTGCTCAATATCTCTCAAGATCTTGATGTCATCAATCTTGACAAAGTTTATTGCAACACCCTGCAAACCGTGTATGGGTCAATTGAAGTAAATGCATAGGTATGACTGTATATAAGACCAGCCAACAGAGACCAGGAAATAAAAATCAGCCTACAGGAGTACGTGAATGAAAATGTATAAACAACAGGTATAAACCTCTCAAAATCCTCTGCAAGTGCAAAACAAAGTTTCTAATATGAAAACCACAGAACACATCATTGACTGCTCAAGACACACTAGTTACACTAGCTTAAATACATTAACAATACCTTGCGTCCAAAGCGACCTGATCGGCCAATTCGATGAATGTAAAGCTCCCGGTTATTTGGAAGGTCATAATTGATAACTAAAGAAACCTGATAACAGAAGAAAATGTACATTTCAATAACAAATAACGAGAGTAACCCTTCCATATACAATTTTTTTAATTTTTGGAGAAAATCTTCCATATACAATTTAAATGCAAGGAATCAAAAGGAGCAGTAATGCTCATGAAACTTTAGATGATTTCACAAAGTACATGTTTCATACAGCCAAATCAATGGTTTAAAAAAAGGTTTATTTCCCCGGGGGGGGGGGGGGGATCGGTATTATGCCCTTTCCTAAACACAAATGGGATTATTTGCATTTCAACCAAAATATAGAAACACCAACTGGTGACAAAGTTATAAATGGTGACAAGAGGCACATAATTCATACACTAATCTCCATGTAATTCAACATGAATTTTCTTTTTTCTTTTTCTTTTATACTTGGGAGGCAATATTGGCGTGAGTAGGGGAGGGAGAAAGTGAGAACAAATGGGGATTGAACCCCCAACCAAAACCTAGGACCAGGGAGGTGCCATGTGAGCTACAACTCAATGGCAATGCAACATGACTTTACTTGCACACATAAAAGAAAAACACAAAAAAGGGAAGAAAGACAGGCGTAACAACTTGCCTGCTGTACATCAAGGCCACGAGCCCAAACATCCGTTGTTATTAGTACGCGGGTTGTTCCAGCACGAAATTCTGCCATGATTGCATCTCTTTCTTTCTGAGGCATGTCCCCATGCATTGCTGAGACAGTGAAGTTATTGTCACGCATTTTTTCAGTTAACCAATCCACCTGTTCCAGAAGACATAAACATTAACAAGTAAACAAATGACAAAAAGATCATAATGGAAAATAGTCAAATATGAAAAGGTAGGATCTAAGTTGAATCTCAGAAAGGTAGTATCTAACAATCTACTATGTACCATGTAATCCAAGAGATGTGAAATGACAGGCCTATACTATGAAACCTTGATAGTTTTGTAATTTGTTTACCTTTCGCTTAGTGTTACAAAATATAACAGCTTGAGTGATAGTGAGAGTATCATAAAGATCACACAGAGTATCAAACTTCCATTCTTCCCTTTCAACTGTGACAAAAAATTGCTTGATGCCCTGTCATCACAAGAGAGGAGGGGGAATGCATAAATAACCAGTAACTCAAAAGGCATTAAAAAGATAATGCAAAAATCATTGATTACCTCCAATGTCAATTCATCACGCTTTACAAGGATCCTTACAGGATCTGTCATGAACTTACTTGTCATCTCCAGTATTTCATGAGGAAGAGTAGCAGAAATCAAGACAACCTAGGCAGTAAGAACCAAAATGACTCAAAGATACCAATACACTTCATAATATTACTCAGTGTCACTAAATAAACATATAAAACAATAAGATTTCCAAATTGCACAAATTTGATTCCAAATACCTGAAGGTCCGGTGGGAGATATCTATACACATCATAAATCTGATCTTTAAACCCTCTGCTCAACATCTCATCAGATTCATCCTGTCATCGTCAAAACACAGAAGATTCAGTTAGTCCTTAACCGAAAGCAAAGCAGCAAACACGAAATGCAACAAAGTCACAAAACACTAAAACTCACCAGAACCAACAGCTTAATATTCCTGGTGCGCAAAGTCCTCCTTTTGATCATGTCAACAACCCTTCCGGGAGTTCCAGACACTACGTGAACTCCATACTCGAGCTTCCTTATATCTTCCCCAACACTCTTCCCTCCAATGCACGAGTGCGCTTGGATGTTGATGAAATCCCCAATCGCCAGTATCACCTTCTCCGTCTGCGCCGCCAATTCCCTCGTCGGCGACAAGATCAACGCCTGAACCCTGTCGAAACAAAACAAAAATAAAAAATGAAAAATCACTTCATCATCAAAAACTGAAATTAGGGTTAGAGTGAGAGGGGACAGACTCTCGGATGGAGGTGTCGAGGAGCTGGCAGACGGTGAGGGCGATCATGGAGGTCTTGCCGGTGCCGGACTGGGCCTGGGCGATGACGTCGCGGCCCTGGATGATGGGGGCGACGGCGCGTTGCTGGATGGCGGAGGGCTTCTCGAAGCCGTACTGGTAGATCCCGCGGAGGAGGTCGTCCTTTATCCCCATCGCCTCAAAGCTCGCGATCGCCTGTATGCCCTCCGTCGTCTCGAACTCCAGGTCCTCTGGCGCGTTCATCACGCGCCTCCGCTTCGCGGCAACCGCCGTCGATGATGAAGGCGCCAATTCTGCCATCGTGACAACGCCGGAGAGAGTAGACCCGCCACACACACAGCGAAAGCGTAAGGAAAGAAATAAATTAATAAATAAATAAATAATATTAGGTGGTTAATCAAGTACCACATGAGTTAAATATCTTTTTATAATTTTTATATATAAATTCATCAAATTTTATCATTACTTAATAATCTAATATGACATATTAATAGATTATATGATCTACTGTGATAAATTAATAATTTTTAATATAATATTTGTAGAGAGATGCATCCTAAATTTAAATGGTACACAAATCTCTAAACTTCTTACAAGTTGACTCTTTTAATGATTTGACTAATTAAGAGTTTATTACTATACCAAGGAAAGATCTTCAGAATGGGTTTGACTTCGAAACTCCTCAACGGTCTTCAAAGTCGCGACTGCCAGTAGAGGTAGGATAAAGGTATAGGATCAAGAGAGATAGGTTCCTAGAAATGGCAAGATGGTCGCCTGTGATGAGATTGTGATCCCGAATTTTTCTTTGGGTTCAGGGAAGCGTTATTTGTGACAGATTTTCTTCTCGGACCAGGGATTTATCTGTGTGATTGGAGTGTGGGCCCTTAACCCGAGAGAGAATCCGTGCAAGTGTCATGGACTTGAGGCCCATGATCCGTGGACCAGGATGGGTCCTTGGTCAAGTCTGTTGGCCTAGTCCATAATAATTACGATCATATAAAATATAAAATAATAACAAATTCAACGAACTTAGTTGTGAAAATTTTCAAAATAAATAAATTAAGTAATATGAAATATTTATCACATAAAATATTTAAGTAACTGTCTTAATATTATTATTATTGGCCAATGACTAGTCACTGCTTCTCCTTTGAGATTTTGACATATATTGAGGTTGATATATTTTAATTTTAACAAAATCTTTCTTATATACACCATCATTTATCAACTATGTTAGAATTTATCAGTTTTTGTTTTTATTTTTTTAAACTTTAGAGTGCCGATTAGTATTCTTTTTATGTACCAAAATAATCTTTTAAAATTACTCAAAGGATTGAAACAAGCTAAATTTAGAAAAAGGAAGAATAATTTGCTAATGTAAATTTGTAAACCATGTTCTTTTGGGTTCACCCCTTTGGGATCTGGTTTGGGCTTTTAATTTGTTATTCGTTTTGGGTCAATTGGAACAAGTGGATCTAGCACCATTGAGGTTGGAAGGCAACCAATGTAGGGCACATTGTTTATGTACATATTTTATTTTATTGATAAATCTTTATATGATATTTCATTTTGCCACTCTCGTGGTCAAATTTGTTTGGGTACATGGGTTGGAGTGGAATCCATGAATTAATAGCCCATAGCAGAAGAGTGAAAATTATTTTATAATTCAAACACAATTAAATTAAATGCAATAGTTATAAGTTCAGCTTCAAAATTTTGTATTTATCTATAGAATAATTCTATAAAAGAACGATAAAAAATAGAAATAAAACATGCAAATTTCATTCTTATCACTGTAGTGGGATATGAAAGTTAAAATAAGCCATTAAAACTTAGCTACGTGCCTTTATGTGAAGACAATCAAATATGAAAGAAATTCTTTATTTATCAAAGATCTTTGAATGTTTATTATATGGTCAAAGTTTTTTTCCAAATCCCCAGTGGGCGGTGTTGGATACTATTGAAAGCGAACGTGCGTCCCGCTTGAGTGTGTGTAACGAAGTGATTTTTGTATTAACAGAATTATAGAGAACAATGAAGTATTTTTAGTATTTTCTGCATTGTGTGTAAACTACAATAGAATAGGATAGGGATAGTGATAGAAACCTTCCTATGGAAGGAGATGACTAAGAGCTAGAGAGAAGAAAGAAATCCTAGAGAGAGGTAGAATCAAACCAAATACAAATTTCATATCCTCTTTACAACCCAAACCTCCTATTTATAATATCTCACACTCCCCAATTGGACTAATTGGGTTATTGAGCCTATAACCCATTCCTACTTGTTACATTACTCCCCCTTCAAAATAGACCTTGTCTTCAAGGTTTGAGAATTATCTCCACCAGGATCTCATTGCTTAAAATAAAATTCATAAGCAATAATTCAACAAGGTTGAATTGCTCCACTAGAAAAGTTAAATTGGTATTGATCCATAAGAGTCTATCCAGCCCAATACTCCTTCCGTAGCATGTGGCACTTCAGCCCAAAAACAAATTGGGCCTCGGAACAAAAATAATGGCTCCCATCCATAATTTATTGCCTTCTTGCTGAGTGCTTTGGGCCCTTGTTGAAGCCCACTAGGTCCACTATGGCATATGACCCACTTTGCCCCTTAGCAACCTTAACTGTAACCTTCTTTTCCCAGTCCTGCTACAATGCTGACGGCACTAAAGCTCCCCTGGCCAGCACTGCTTTTCTTCCCATTAAAACTACTGCAGCGACAGCCACCACCATCAGCCTCGTTTCTACGCCTGACACCGCAACTGAGGTGTCGTTTGCTCTCTTTTCCTCATTTTCCTTCAGTGAAGCAGTATCCCCTTCCTTCCTTGCGAAAACGGTAGCAACACCAACATCCAGCCACCGCACTCTCTCCGCCCCCAAACCGCGCAGCCCCCGTCATGCCCACTAGCGCCGCTATTGGTGGCGTGGCGCGAATCGCAGTTCGTGTCCATTGTCAAAACCTCGACGGCCGTTCGCAAATCGTTGCTTACCACCGCCATGCTTGTCGCCCGCCACCACGCCGCCTCCGCTCTCAAGCTGCTCTGATCTCCCTTCATCTTCTTTCCTTCTCCGCTAGACGCCACCGCCTCAAAGCCCAGCCTTGTCGCCTCAGTTTCACCTAGCACCGCCAAGTCTGCTTCTAGTGACGTTGTCGGTGAGGGTTTGGTGATGTCGCCATGAACCTCATCGTTCGACGATGATGATGACTCCGCTATCGCCGCTACTCGCGCACTCAACTCTGGCGATGCGCGTTCCATCGCTGTTGGCCCCCATTTCACTACAGCAAGTGACTTCGTGGGTGGTGCTTCACCTTCCACTACCTTGTGGTCCGCCAGCATTGGGTTTGGACGTTGCATGTTGGTGGTCACTGCTCTGTCTTCTGCGCCGATGATCACTAATTGTTGCGTCAGAGTGATCGTAGCCTCCTCAGCCTTCTCAACAACCTGAGTTGGCTTTCCCTCTTTTGGTGGCATCCTCTCCATCACCACCGTCAGATCTGGTGGCTCCGGTGGTGGTTTCCGCCATTCTGTCTCCGAAAAATCTGAGGATGGATCGATATTATGCAGACTCAATTTCGGTGCAAGTAAGTGAAATTTTACCTCCCTTGCAACTTGAATATCTGCATTTTCTTCTGCTTCTGCTTGAATTTTGGGATTTGTTTGCTTCAATTCTGGATCTTTTGCTGTTGAATTGATATGTGCATCTGGATTTGTCTTTATTTCTGCTTCTTCCCTGGATGATATCTGCTTCTAGTTTTGAATTTCTAGATCTGAATTTTCTACTTCTTGAGCTGCTGTTGTTGATTTCATTTCTGCTTCTATATTGCGTTGAACTGTTGTTGCATTTGCTTGAATTTTCTTTGTGGAAACTGTTTGCTAAAACACTACTTCTTCCCACTCAATCTCCCATTCTGAAATAGCATTGTGCGCAATTTTTGACAAAACAAAAGCAAATTCACTGAAACGATGCAAAAATGCGAGCTCGAATGTGAATATCGTAGCGGCTGGATTGCGTCTTTGCCATACTCGAAACCAGGCCAGAGCTTTGCTAGACAATCCATCTGCTGCCTCCACCAATCTCAGCGGATTTGGTGTCCTCCGGGCATCCCAAAACCTTCCAGCACAGAGAATCCAACAATAGGCATCTTCTCTATTGAACAATGGAAGTTTTTCTTGTAATTTTGCTGTATTTTCTGGTGTTGAGGAAGAGTTGTTTTCTCCACCATGGATGGTAGGCGTGGTGGTCAGAGAAAGCACCATTTGTAACGAAGTAATTTTTGTATGAACAAAATTATAGAGAATAATGAAGTATTTTTGGTATTTTCTGCCTTTTGTGTGTAAACTGTAATAGAATAGGATAGTGATAATGATAGAAATCTTCCTATGGAAGGAGATGACTAAGAGTTAGAGAGAAGAAAAAAATCCTAGAAAGAAGTAGGATCAAACTAAATACAAATTTCATACCCTCTTTACAACCCAAACCTCTTATTTATACTATTCTAAACTCCCCAATTGGACTAATTAAGTTATTGGGCCTATAACCCATTCCTACTTATTACCGTATGTAATTTGGGTGAACACTTGAAATAATATTTTCTTTTTTATTTATCATACATGTGAGGCAAAAACTGAAAAGAAAAAAAAAAGGAGAAAAATATCTGAACTTAGGATCTTCGGACCGACGTGAGAAGCGTCAAACGTTAGGAAATATGCCACGTATGGCATTCCCAAACCATAGCCGCTCCCTCTATAACCACACGCTCCATACAGCACACCTCTTCATTCATCACCACCTTCCTCTTCTGCTCACTACTAAGTTCCATTAAGAGTTTTTACTCTCTATTCTCTTCTCCAAAACTCCATTGATCACATTCTCCCCTTTTAAGGTATGCACTTCTTTCTTTGCCATACTGCATTGTTCATGACCCTCTTCTCTTGTATCTCACTCAAAACTTAGCTGTTCAAGTCTTTACTGTTATTATGTCATGTTGATTGCCTCTTATTCTGTCAATTCCTTGACTGTTTGGCTGGAGTTGTTAATGGTGGATCCTTTAATCTAAAAATGTTCATGTTTGAACTTATATATCTTAATTTCTATCGATTGAATTGAGACTTCCTTCCAATTGGGACAATCATTGTAGAATTCTTCCCTAAGTTTGGAATTGGTTTCTTGTGTTGATTTGTGTAATAAGTAATTAGTTTAGAAACCACAAATGGTACTTGTTCAATATTTATTTTCACAGCACTAGTATTTAAGATCCCATGTTTTGGATGCTTTTGTTGATGCAGATGGCAGCATCATCAGCATGTCTTGTTGGGAATGGCTTATCTGCACGGAGTAACAAAGCAAAACTTGGCAACGAATTCGCATATCTTTCGAGGCTTTCGTCGTTGAACAAGGCATCAAGTTCTACCATAAAGGCATCCTTGGAGCAAAGGAAGCGGGAAGGGAGAAGGGGGTTTCTGAAACTGCTGGCTGGAAATGTTGGAATTGGCTTGCCTGCACTGTTGGGAGGAAGTGGCAAAGCTTATGCCGACGAACAAGGGGTTTCGTCCTCCCGAATGTCATACTCCAGGTTCCTAGAGTATTTGGACAAGGATAGGGTTAACAGAGTGGATCTGTATGAGAATGGAACTATAGCTATTGTTGAGGCCATTTCTCCTGAGTTAGGTAATCGGTTGCAGCGTGTGAGGGTTCAACTTCCTGGACTTAGCCAAGAGCTCCTTCAGAAGTTCAGGGAGAAGAACATTGATTTTGCAGCTCACAATGCCCAGGAAGATTCAGGTTCTCTTTTGTTTAACTTAATTGGGAACCTGGCTTTCCCTCTGCTCTTGATTGGAGGACTTTTCCTCCTCTCGAGACGATCCGGAGGAATGGGAGGTCCCGGCGGGCCTGGCTTCCCTCTCGCATTCGGTCAATCCAAAGCCAAGTTCCAAATGGAACCGAATACCGGAGTGACGTTTGATGATGTTGCTGGGGTGGATGAGGCCAAGCAGGATTTCATGGAGGTGGTGGAGTTTCTCAAGAAGCCTGAAAGGTTCACTGCTGTTGGGGCTCGCATACCGAAAGGAGTTCTTCTTGTTGGCCCTCCGGGAACTGGGAAGACCTTGCTAGCCAAGGCTATTGCTGGTGAAGCTGGCGTTCCGTTCTTCTCGATCTCAGGTTCCGAGTTTGTTGAGATGTTTGTTGGTGTTGGTGCTTCGAGAGTCCGTGATTTATTCAAGAAGGCTAAAGAGAATGCCCCTTGCATTGTGTTTGTTGATGAAATTGATGCTGTTGGAAGACAAAGAGGGACTGGGATTGGTGGAGGGAATGATGAAAGAGAACAGACCCTCAACCAACTTTTGACAGAAATGGACGGGTTTGAGGGTAATACCGGAATCATCGTCGTTGCGGCGACTAACAGGGCTGACATTCTTGACTCTGCCTTATTGAGGCCTGGCCGGTTCGATCGACAGGTATGATTGCATAATGAAATGCCTAATGCTTCTGATTAATGAGTTTATTACTGAACATAATGCTTTTGCAGGTAACAGTTGATGTTCCAGATATAAAGGGAAGGACCGAAATCCTAAAGGTTCATGGTAGCAACAAAAAGTTTGATGCTGATGTTTCGCTTGATGTGATTGCAATGAGAACTCCCGGTTTTAGCGGAGCTGATCTTGCAAATCTTTTGAATGAAGCTGCTATATTAGCTGGTCGGCGTGGAAAGACAGCAATCTCATCTAAAGAGATTGATGATTCTATTGATAGGATTGTGGCTGGAATGGAAGGAACAGTGATGACAGATGGGAAGAGCAAAAGTCTAGTGGCATATCATGAAGTTGGGCATGCCATTTGCGGGTAAGAAATAATCAGGCTTTCATTCTTTTATCTTTCAAGTTAATCACTGTTCACATTTAAAAGCTGTTTTAGCTAACATTCCCCAATGTTGTTCTGAAACATCTTTCTGCATGCTTGCAGAACTTTGACTCCTGGTCATGACGCTGTACAAAAAGTAACTCTAGTTCCTCGTGGTCAAGCTCGAGGTCTTACTTGGTTCATTCCTTCCGACGACCCAACTCTGATCTCCAAACAACAACTCTTCGCAAGAATTGTCGGAGGATTAGGTGGTCGGGCTGCCGAAGAAATTATTTTTGGTGAGCCTGAAGTTACAACTGGGGCAGCTGGTGATTTGCAGCAAATCACTGGTTTGGCAAGACAGGTACTTTGTTAATCGACATTTTTTGTGTCATATTATCTCTATCATTTTTCTTTCTTTTTGTTATTGCAGGGATAGAGATGCTAATACTTGATAGCCTGGTAATATTTTGTCAGAAAAATCACAGTTATGTTTTTAGCAACATGTAATTAGTTAGATCTGATATAAGATAACATCAAATGATCTCGGGGCTTTAATTGAAAGAATGTTGATTTACATTTTGAAGGATGAACTTCTAATTTCCCTCCTTATCAACAAACCATTTGATTTTCCTTCCTTATCCTCCTCTGCTGTTTTGATACTCTTGCACTTGCAGATGGTAACCACATTCGGAATGTCTGATATTGGTCCTTGGTCACTTATGGATGCATCTCAAAGTGGGGATGTTATCATGAGAATGATGGCAAGGAACTCCATGTCAGAAAAGCTAGCAGAAGACATCGACGCTGCTGTCAAGAGGATCTCGGATGAAGCGTATGAGATTGCATTGAGACATATAAGGAACAACCGCGAGGCGATTGATAAGATCGTGGAAGTCCTTCTGGAGAAAGAGACATTGACAGGAGACGAATTCCGGGCTCTACTGTCCGAGTTTGCTGAAATTCCGGCTGAAAATCGGGTCCCTCCTTCAACTCCAGTGCCAGCCACTGTTTGAATAGCCTTATATGAAATATCTGAATGTATATGTATATCTTAGAATACCCTCCACAGTATGCTACATATTTGAGAATGACAAAATCTCATTGCTTACTCCTTTATTTTTGTGTTGACAAGAGAGATTATGTATCAAAGTCCAAAGAGCAAATGTTTATGTAAAAATTTATAGTTTCCTTACATCTGTAATACAATGTAACAGAATATTGATTCCTAGTGTATAATTGTAACTTTGATTGCAAATTCGTTGTATTTGTGAATTTTGCCCTGTTTGGCCCCAGTGTGAATCTGGTTGGGATATCTATTTGTTGGGATGGTAGTAACCGGTAAGTAAGGATAGGTGTTCAAGGAACAGGACTGGAAAACAAATTTATAATTGATTTTATTAATGTTTCTTAAACCTATCAATTTTTTATTAAAAATCTGTTTAGAGTAGAATTAATCATTTCCAAATACGCACACGTTTCTAACTTCCTTTTATTTTGGTACATCAATTGCAATAAGTTTTAAATCTATAATTTCATATAACCTATTCAAGTTTCTCTCCACTGAACCAATTCTAGTGGTATATAAATGTCTAGGAGTTATTGTTATAAAGAGTTTAATTGGTATAGAACGTTACTCTAATTAGGTGGAGTTATATGTGAGACTTATGAGCTAACAACTACTTTTGTTGTTATTATTAGATGGCACTAAGGGTAAAAAATTGATAATACAAAAAATTGTATTATTTGTACTCATTTAAAGGTGAGATATTGTATCAATATTAATGAGATAACCATGTGTGCTACTTCAATTCAAATAACATTTTTCCTAGCATTAGAAGCATTTGAGAAGAGAAGGGCACTAAGGACTATAGCTGAGTGAGAGCTGCAAAACTAGAGAAAGATGTTGTATCAGTTACCGTGAACGTGAAGGAGGAGAATGAGATGCAACTACAAGTGTGCACCAACCCCTCCCTTCTTACAGAAATGGGGAAACAAAGGAAATTACCATGCTGGCCCTGTGCGGCAAAATGCCAACTTTTCAGATGCCAAAGTACAATTTGCCACCTTGTGTTCCGAAGGCCACATCACAGAAGCGTTTCGCAGGTTCGCATCTGAGATATGGGCAGAACCCCATTTGTTCTCAAACCTCCTCCAAGCATGCTTACCCGCAAAGTCCCTTTCTTTGGGGAAACAGCTTCATGCTTTGATCGTAACTTCCGGGGGTTCCCCGGACAAGTTCATCTCCAATCATCTCCTCAACCTCTACTCGAAATTCGGGGAGCTTCGACCTGCAGTTGCACTGTTTGATAGAATGCCGAGGAGGAACATCATGTCGTGTAACATCATGATCAAGGGGTATCTTGAAACGGGGAGTTTCGTGAGTGCCAAGAAGCTGTTTGATGAAATGCCTGAGAGGAATGTTGCTACTTGGAACGCGATGGTCACGGGGTTGGCCAAGTTTGAAATGAATGACGAGTCTTTGCTCTTGTTTTCGAGGATGAATGGGTTTGGTTTCATGCCGGACGAGTACTCATTGGGCAGCGTGCTCAGGGGATGTGCGCATCTGAGAGCTTTGTTTGCAGGGCAACAGGTTCATGCCTATGTTATGAAATGTGGGTTTGAGTTTAATTTGGTTGTTGGTTGCTCTTTAGCTCATATGTACATGAAAGTTGGAAGCTTAAATGATGGCGAGAGAGTGATCAAATTGATGCCAAAATGTAATGTGGTTGCTTGGAATACTCTTATGGCCGGAAAATGTCAAAATGGGTACTTTGAGGGAGTTATGGATCAATACTGTATGATGAAAAGGACAGGTTTTAGACCAGATAGAATTACTTTCGTCACTGTGATCAATTTGTGTTCAAAATTAGCCACACTCGGTCTAGGTAAGCAAGTTCATGCTGAAGCAATCAAAGCAGGAGCTAGCTCAAGAGTTGATGTAGTTAGTTCATTAGTTAGAATGTACTCTGGATGTGGATGCTTGCAAGAATCTATCAAAGCTTTTCAGGAAGGCAAAGAGCGAGACATTGTATTATGGAGCTCAATGATTTCTGCGTATGGGTTTCATGGGCAAGGAGAAGAAGCTATCAAGCTCTTCAATGAGATGGAAAAGGAAAACTTACCGGGAAATGTAGTCACATTCTTGAGCTTGCTATATGCTTGTAGCCATTGTGGACTGAAGGACAAAGGGCTTTATTTCTTTGACTCGATGGTGCAAAAGTATGGACTCGTGGCCGAACTAGAACACTATACATGTATGGTTGACTTACTCGGCAGGTCTGGTTGTTTGGAGGAGGCAGAGGCTATGATACGATCCATGCCTGTGATACCGGATGAAATTATATGGAAAACATTATTATCTGCATGTAGAATCCACAAGAATGCAGAAATGGCAAGACGGGTTGCCAAAGAAATTCATAGGATCAATCCTCAAGATTCGGCTTCATATGTTCTACTTGCCAGTATTCATGCTTCAGCTAATAGGTGGCAGGATGTTTCTGAGGTGAGGAAGGCCATGAGAGACAACATGGTGAATAAAGAACCGGGCATAAGTTGGGTAGAATTGAAGAATCAGGTTCACCAGTTCCGTATGGGCGACAAATCCCACCCGAAATTCGAGGAGATTAATCTGTATCTTGAAGAACTAACTTCTGAAATGAAGATGAGGGGCTATGTCCCTGATACTAGTTCTGTTTTGCATGACATGGATGATGAGGAGAAAGAACACTGCTTGGCGCACCACAGTGAGAAGTTGGCAATTGCTTTTGCTTTAATGAGCTCTCGAGAAGGAGTGCCAATAAGGGTGATGAAGAACTTGCGAGTTTGCGGCGACTGTCATGTTGCGATCAAGTACATATCACAGATTAAAAATTCGGAAATCGTTGTCCGAGATACTAGCAGGTTTCACCATTTCAAAAATGGTACATGCTCTTGTGGAGATTATTGGTGACAGTCATTCCTTGATCTCCATTCCAGATATTGTTCATCACCTTGTACAGATTACAGGTAGGAGGGTCTTGTTATGTCTATTCATTCATTCAATTTCCCTCACACTTGTTACAACGGTTCTACAATACTAATAGTTAGGCTTTCATAACATTATTTTTTAAAATTCATAAAAAAGACTTCAATTGAAGAAGGAATTCTTTATGATCAAATCTCAATGAAGGATCTTGATTAGTGGTTTTGAATTGATTTTTTTGTGCTGGCATCGGTTATTGTTGGTTTTCAACTTAATTTACCTGAACTGCATTCATGGGTGGGTACATAATTGATTTGATTGGGAATGAATCATTTATGTGACCAAATGATAGGTACATAATTTTTGTGTGTTTATTTCTTATCACATGGTTAAACATCACCAATTTTGATATGAAAAGGGTTCTTTCCCCGATTTGATCTATATACTAAAATTATAACTTAAAACTATAACTGCAATTTCATAGTTACATTATGTTTTAAGAGAAATGCATGTGGCAGCGGTCAAAGCATCGGAGCCATGACTTCCGGTCACGTGGCTTCGGAAATTGAAGTGACATTGAGAATTTGATACGACTCTTTCAGCATAAAATCAGACTAGCATTGCAACAAAGATCATGAGGGAATAATCATTTGTGTGTATTTGTATGTCATTTTGGGGGCCAATTCAGGAGTAAGCATCTTTTTCTTATGGTATATGGGCTTCAACATTTTAAAAGTATAAGGCCCATGATTCCTATTCTACGCTCATTTATGATTGATCGCAAAGCCTACTTAAAGTGGTTGTTTTCTGACTAAAAACAGAAAGAAAGAAAAAAGTAGTTGACACGAAAAGAGAAAAGTGTGGTACTATAGTAGTAACTTTAATTCTTGTTCGAGCAATAGAGGACTTGCAGGTTACACGTATTTAAAGGGCTTACAACTACACATTCAAGTCCTGAATCCAGCGAGCAAGTTGTTGAGGATACAAATCTTAGAACACAGAACTATTAAAGGCATTGGGGCCGGGATTAAATTCTCTTTCCCTGCCAATAAATACAATATGGTGCGTGAAAAATGTGATACACTCCATTATTTATTGAGAAAAGGCGAGGGAGTTAATAATAGAAAGTTTTGAACTTTTCAATGCATTATTTAATGTATTAAAATGTTAAATATTTTATCTTTTTTATTCTTTAACAAATGTTCTAAAGGCATTTATTAACAAAAATCTTTATTTATTTTATCGGTTATTGTGTCATGTATCAACTAAATATGGGTTAAACTAACAAGTGCAACATTTGTTATGATATTTAAAATAAGATATTTTAAAGTTTTTAATACATTTTAATTTTTTATATTTTTCAATACAAAATTTCTTCTTAAAGATTTTTTAATCAATGTTCTAAGGACACGTATATAACATCCTGTTTTTTCTTTCGAAGGGTTTTCGAGTAATGAATAAATATACGAAACTGGGTAATTTTATTACAAATTTTATTTTTCAAAAATATCAATCAAAATAATGGTTTCGCGATCTCGCGGAATTTTGCAAGATCCAAACCGATTTTTAGTCGTAGTCGGAATTTAAGTACGAGTCAAATGTATCCGAAAAATGGACTTTTACGAAAGGAAAAATTACGAGTACAATAGATTAAATTAAATTCCTCATTAAAATTGTTTGCA
Organism: Nissolia schottii; assembly: GCA_003254905.1. NCBI lineage: Eukaryota > Viridiplantae > Streptophyta > Magnoliopsida > Fabales > Fabaceae > Nissolia > Nissolia schottii. The sequence continues at coordinate 432,726 of QANU01062782.1, forward strand.
AAATGTGTTTTTATGTTTAAGTAATTTTTCGGTAACGACTGCAAAACTCTTTAAATACAGTAAGATTGAAAATTTATTGCTTCTTCAAACATTCAATGTGTACTGCATATGTATTATTTACATAAGAATAAATCATTGTTGGGAGGTATACTGACAGAGGAGTTGGCTCCACATATTACTAAATTATATTAGCAAGAAGTAATATTAGAGTGACATTTATTTGAGATAATCGTGCTAAAAAAAATGTGAGATTTATTATAGATCATGCCATAATAAATTAGACATTTTTATAAGTGTGATTATTTTAAAATTATCTTAAATAATTACTATCTTATCATTTCTTTACTAGCAATTACTTTGTACCCGTAACAAAAATAAAAATTACTTTGTAGACTTTTGTATTATTGAGTTAGATGCGGTCGAGTTTACTGGTTTTTTTTTTCAAGAGTAAATATCTTTTATAGTTTAAATGTTCAAAAGTTGAATTGATTTTGAAATAAAATTGATGTCACTTTTAGTTTTAGTACTTCGAAATGTTACATTAATTTAATCTTAATATTCTAAAATATCCCTCCACTAACTTTTATATGGATAATTTGAAATGATTATGATGAAGTTGTCGGATGCTTTTCGCCCGTTCATATTTTGTTATTATTCTTAACAAAAAAATACTGTCTAAAAAATTATTTAATTGATATTAAGATATAAAAAATATAGAATGCATAAAAAAAGTTAATCTTAAATAAAAAAATATTATAATTATTAAGTGTTATAAAAAATATAAAAGATAACAATAATATAAATATAAAAAATATATTTAAATATTTTTTTAATATAATTAAGTGATAATTAATGGACAAATTTTATTTAAGAAAGAACATAAAAAAAAAAATAAAAAAAAATTGAACGGAGGGAGTACTTAGCTAGCTGACTTATTGGCAGCGACTTGCAGGTTAAACGTAGTTAAAGGGCTTACAACTACACATTCAAATCCTGAATCCAGCGAGCAAGTTGTTGAGGATACAAATCTTAGAACACCGAACTATTCAAGGCCGGGATTAAGTTCTCTTTCCCTGCCGAACTATTCAATACAACATGGTGTGTGAAAAATGTTACGGGGTTGTGAACAACCATGCATTTAACTTAAAGACATTTGTTAAGATATTTAACTCGGAATGTTTTAAGGTTTTCAATCCTTTTATATTGAACACTTTTAAATTTTTATGGGTTTTACTAAGACATTGGTTAAGAAATCACAAATAGTAAATTTTTTTAGTTTTTCTAATTTTTAATGCATTGGAGATTTAAAAATTTCACCTTTCAATACAAAATTTTCACTTAGTTTCTTAAATAGTATTTTAAGAGCACTCTTTAGATTCTTCCAAATTTTATCTTTCAAGGACACTGGTTAACAAAACTCATTAAATACAATAAGATTAAAAATTTATTGCTTCTTCAAACATACAATGTGTACTGCGTATTTATTATTTACATATGAATAAATCATTGTTGGGAGTTAATGAGTTGGCTCTGCATATTACTAAACTATATTAGCAAGAAGAAATATTATTGTGAAAATTATTTGAGATATTTTTAAATAATTATGTTCTCATATTTTTTTT
>QANU01062782.1:434505-497540 GCA_003254905.1 Nissolia schottii
AAAAAAAAATTGAACGGAGGGAGTACTTAGCTAGCTGACTTATTGGCAGCGACTTGCAGGTTAAACGTAGTTAAAGGGCTTACAACTACACATTCAAATCCTGAATCCAGCGAGCAAGTTGTTGAGGATACAAATCTTAGAACACCGAACTATTCAAGGCCGGGATTAAGTTCTCTTTCCCTGCCGAACTATTCAATACAACATGGTGTGTGAAAAATGTTACGGGGTTGTGAACAACCATGCATTTAACTTAAAGACATTTGTTAAGATATTTAACTCGGAATGTTTTAAGGTTTTCAATCCTTTTATATTGAACACTTTTAAATTTTTATGGGTTTTACTAAGACATTGGTTAAGAAATCACAAATAGTAAATTTTTTTAGTTTTTCTAATTTTTAATGCATTGGAGATTTAAAAATTTCACCTTTCAATACAAAATTTTCACTTAGTTTCTTAAATAGTATTTTAAGAGCACTCTTTAGATTCTTCCAAATTTTATCTTTCAAGGACACTGGTTAACAAAACTCATTAAATACAATAAGATTAAAAATTTATTGCTTCTTCAAACATACAATGTGTACTGCGTATTTATTATTTACATATGAATAAATCATTGTTGGGAGTTAATGAGTTGGCTCTGCATATTACTAAACTATATTAGCAAGAAGAAATATTATTGTGAAAATTATTTGAGATATTTTTAAATAATTATGTTCTCATATTTTTTTTACTAGTAACTAATACTTTGTAGACTTTTTTTATTGAGTTCGATGCGGTCGAATTTATTATTATTATTATTTTTCAAGAGTTAATAGTTTAAACATTTAAAAGTTGACATTAAATGAGTTTGAAAAAAAAATTGATGTTAATTTAGATTTAGTACTTCGAATTGTGACAGTAATTTAGTTTTAATATTTTAAATTTTAATATCNTCGGATTGGGTCGGATTTGGCGGGTCGGCGGGTTGGGTCGTACCCATGTTCACCCCTAAATAGAATGGACTTTCTTGTAGTATGAATGATCTAAATGAATATGGTCATTCCTCTGTAGTTAGGCCGACGTTGCTAAAGCGCAGATACAATTATTTAATCGCCGCAATTAAATGTTCATTATAAAATCATGCATTAGATTCTGAGAATGATTCGGTTCTGTCATTAAATGTTTAGCACGTGTCCGCTGAATTACTATTGTTTTTTTTTTTTTTTGGTTAAGAACAAGTCTAGAATTGATACTCTACAATTTAGCCACATAAGACACCACTATTTATTTATTTTCACTAGTCATGGACAGCACTAGTAGAAAAAGTACAATAAAATAAGTAGAGAATACTTATAGTAACCATAATCCAACTTAACTTGAGCATTATCATTTTAAGATAATAACAATCTTCATAAAGAATTTTTTTATAGATACAATTTCAATATTTAATATTTAAGTATACATTTATTAAAAAAAAAGTGTTCGCACAAACTTTATTGAAAATAAAGTTATTTGTTATTGAGTCTCAGTCCCTTGTAGTGTGAACTTGGTTAAATATAAACTGTAAATAGATGTGTTTATACAATAATGTTTCTATAATATATTTATGAGTAAATTATGTTATCGTTAATTTTTTTTGGAGGTTTAGTGAAATCACATTAATATTTCTTTTGTTTTGGTAAATTATATTCACCTCTCATGATGAGCACTAATTTATGTTAATGATAAAAGAGTTAATGACATGTATTATTGAGAGTGTTATTTTTTATTAATGACGCTTATAGTTTTTATGTTTAGTAAACTTCACAATCCTCTTTAGTTATTTTTCAAACGTTTGACAATTTTCATGTGATCCTCTCATGCACATAAAATAATGTCATTTAAGAATTATGAAATTTGTTGAGCTTGAAAATATGAGACGCATGATAAAAGAAAAATTAATAATAAATATCATCTAACACTATTATTAGAAAAAGTTAGTATTTATTAAAAGATGAGTATAATTTATCAAAAATAGAAGGATGGCTATGTAATTTTATTATTTTAAAAAATAATTAATATAATTTACCTTAAATTATGTATTTTAACCAACTACCCATACCATGTATGGGAATTATAGTATGGAAAAAATCAAGTAAACAATTACTACTTGGAAAAAAAATTAATAATTTAATTATTTTATATTATAATAGCATTTATTACATAAATGATTTTTTAGAAACAATAATTAATTTTATATTAAATACTATTATTTTTGTATTTGACACACTTTTTCAATTAAAGAATTATACGCACTTTTTTATTTTATTTTATAAACAAATTTAATAACTTTCTTAACAAAATTACCAACCTGTAAACTAACCTTAAAGCCCCTTTCGCTTTCCTTGCCTACTTTACCGGAAAAAACTAACCTTAAAGAGATCACAATAATTACATTTTTTGGCTACTGAGAAGAAATTACTACGAAGATGCACAATTCAAATGAACAATTTTCTGTAATATAGATATAGATAACCTTATTGGGAAAAAATTTAATATTGTCTTAAATATAAACTAAATATATATTTTAAAACTTTCAATTATAAAAATAAAATGAATAATTAAAATGAAGCCGCGATCGTGCATTGTTATGTTCAGCATAGAAATGATGGATAGTACTCTAGCCCCATGACATGAACCACAAAGAAAATCATATAATATTATAGATTTTTGTTATTTGTTCGAAGAACACGTATTAATGAAAAAATAATAGAATGTTCAACAATTATCTTAAATAAATTCAATGTATAAATGTATTTAAATTCCAAATATATATCTTTATAATAAATTTTTAAGCATTTTACTTTTTCTTTGATATTAAGTCATGCTTAAAAGACCTAATAAATTAACTTACTTATCTTGCAAACATTTTTATTTTGTAATAATTGTTCTTAGGACAAAATTCAACAAAACACTAATTATTATTAAATAATAGAGAAAATAGTAAAGATGAAAGAGAGAAATAATAGAAAAGAAAGTAAGAGAATTAGATTCTATTGATAATCTCACTTATGTGTTATATAATAAGTATTTAAATATTTATTTATAATTTAAAGATAAAAAAATATAATATTACATCAAATTTTTATAATATCAATATATATATATATATATATTTAATCTAATACCAACTAAATTAAGATATAAACATTCCTATTAATAATATTTTTTAACCAACGAGGGTTGGTGTAAGTGGTAAGCGACTTGATAATGAGACTCACTCGTCATAGTCAAGTGCGCGATTCGGATTAATGTTATATATTTTATTTATTTATTTTAATAAAAAAAAGCAACAAAAAGAATTCAAACAAATCACTAATTGGGTGGGTCCCACCCTCCATGCCTCAATCTCTCTCTTCCACCAGCTCTACCTACACTCTCTCTCTTTTCTCTTCTCGTCTGCGCTCTCTCTGCTTCTCTCTGTGTGTCAGAGATAATTTGTCAGGTAGCTTGCAAGAGTCTCTGTAACCGCTCAAAACCAGTACAACAGCCGAGAGAAGCCAACAAAAACCCTCGAAGAAGCAGAAACCACGCTATTCCCTTCTGTTTCATTCCTCGATTCCTGAGGGGAGAAAAATCTCTCAGCGGGGGTTTGTGTTAATCTCTTCGTTTTTATGCTTGGACATGTGAAAGCTGAGATGGGTTTTTCTTCCTGAATCTTGATCCCGTGTCACAGAAAGAAATAAGAAAAAAAGAGGAAAAATAACACCTTTTTAGCTGAACCCATGCTTGGGTTTGGCTATTCTCAGTGAGAAAGTAGCTGAATTGTGCTACTCTATTACAGGTGAGAGGCTTGGTAGTTGGTTTGGTTCAGCTAAAAGGCTTTTCCCTGTGGTTACTTGGATCAAATTTTCATTTCTTCATTTTAAATTTGGGATTTTTATGTGGGTTCTTTTGGCAGTTGAAGCTAGTTCCTCAATCTTGATTTTTATGTATGCTTGGTAAAGCTTGAACATTTTTATTCTCAGTAGTCTGAAAGAAAAAAGATCAGTATAAGGGTACGCAGATTTTATGTTGATTTTTGAAATTGGGTTGTGCTTCTTTTTTTTTTTTTGGTTCAATTTTGTTTTTGGCCAAAAATGGGCATGGACCACTCAGTGAAGTCTTCAATGTTGATTTCCTTTCCAGATTCTATTGGTTGGTTTTGGATCCGTGGTGGAATAGGGTCTGGATTTCAAGTGAGTTCAAATTTGAAGGCTGAATGTTTTGTTGCCGGAATTTCCTGTTTATTTTTCTTGAGGAAGAGGGTTATAAGACTCTATAGCTAGCTGTTTATTAGTTTGAAGTTATTGAACTGAGAGCTCAAAATGGCTTCAAGGGTAGACACCGATGAAGATAGTGATAACAAAGGTAGTATGTGGGTTTTGGATCAGAAGCTTGACCAGCCTATGGATGAAGAGGCAGGAAGGCTCAGAAATATGTACAGAGAAAAAGTATGATGCAGCATTGCAAGTTATTTTAAAATTCTTTCTCCTTCTGCTATTCAGCTTTTTTTTTCTTTTGTTTTTAATTGTTGAAAACGTAATTTATTACTCCTAATTAGCTTTCATAATTTATTTAATACTTGCAATGATGATTTGTCAATCTAACATTAAAATGTTTAATTAATGTAGCTATCTTTGAAAGTTACTACTCAAAAGGATGCTTGGAATTTGAGTTTGGAATCTAAAATTTTGATTTAACCCTTCTTATTTTACTGTTATTATTATTTTTATATCAGCACTTAGTATATGTCCTGAGTTGCTAACAGTGGTAGGGACTTCGTGTGGACAAAATTTGAACTTAAAAGGACTGCTTGTTATCTTAGAATCAAGAGAGACCCTCTGCTCTTAAATGCATTATGGGGCATGGTTTTGAAATACCACTAATCTCATTTCAAATCAAAATACTTTTAAGCAATTTGAGTACATATCTAATGTCAATTTGGCTAAGAAATCCAGATATTTCTGTGTGTTAACTTTATTCAAAGTAACTTTCTATCTGGATCTCCTCATTCACTTATACAGATACAATTTGAAGGTTCTATGTTAGCTAATGGGATTTGGTGTATAATTCCTTTTTGACAATTTTTATTTCTGCAGAAATTTTCGGCACTGTTGCTTCTGCGGCTTGCATTTCAGAGTCTTGGTGTAGTCTACGGGGACTTGGGCACTTCACCCTTGTACGTTTTCTACAATACATTTCCTCGTGGAGTGAAAGATCCAGAGGATGTAATTGGAGCTCTTTCTTTGATTATCTACTCACTTACTTTGGTGCCGCTCCTCAAATATGTTTTTGTTGTACTAAGAGCAAATGACAATGGCCAAGGTATAGTTTGTTTTGTTAAATTTTTGGCATTTAAGATTTTACAAAGGAAGTCAATAGTACTGAATTATAATTTAGGCATTGACAATTGGCTCCATTCCACCATCTTTAATGATCTTCTGTCAATAAGATTTTTGTAGCATACATTCTGTGTAGTAAACATTTGCGTCTTATATGATAATCTCCGACAAATACATTCTGGAAAGGGACGGATATCTTGATACCAAAATACTCTCCCCTTCTTTTATGCCTTTCATGAGTTATCTATAGAACTTTATTTTTTGTAGTTACAGTTTCTTCTTTGTGTGTTGCAGAGATAAGAATGTTACATTAGATTAAGTGACGCACTTGACAAGATAGGATTAGGAATTAATGCATTAAGGTGAAAGTTGGGTTGTGTTGTGGAAAAGGTTATAGAATTTCGTTTTAGGTGGTTTAGTCATGTTTTGTAGAAGCTCTATTAAGCAGAGTAGGTCAAATGGAGAGTAACCTAACAAGTAGAAGTATAGGTTTAGACCAAGAAAAACGATAAGCAAAGCCATTAAGAAGGATTTAGGTTTAAATGGTTTTCCTAAAGACATGGTTTACGTTAGAGTACGATGGGCCCATGGCAAAGTTTGATCTATGTAAGGAAGGCTTGGTTGATGTTATTGTACAATTTCTTCTATGTCTATTTAGTATTGAATGAATAAGGCCTGGGTTTTCATGAACAAGTTTCATGTCGATTGATAAATTAATTGGAAATTGGATTCTTTTCGTAACTGCAAGTAAAATGCACTAGTTTTTCATATAGTTCATATTAGATAGATATGGCAGTTTCAAACTGCTGAGCTGCAAAGAAGTTTTTCCTAACTCACTTGTTGATCAGGTGGAACATTTGCACTTTATTCCTTGCTTTGCCGACATGCAAAGATAAAAAACATTCCCAACCAGCATCGCACTGATGAAGAGCTGACGACATATAGTCGGTCAACCTTCCATGAAAAATCATTTGCTGCAAAAACCAAAAGATGGTTAGAGGAAGAAGCAACTAGGAAGAGTGCCATTCTTATTCTCGTCCTTGTCGGCACCTGCATGGTTATTGGAGATGGGATTCTTACCCCAGCTATATCCGGTTTGCCTTCTCTCTGAAGCTGATCTTCCCGTTCCAATTTGCTTTTGTTATATTCTGTAAATGTCAACTTGCTTGCTGTTTACCAAATTGTCTGTCAATAGATATGCTTAAGCCTTCAGTATGTTATATGCACACATTTGTGCAGATTTACCAAACTGTGAAAGGAAATCACAAAATCATTCATGGAGTGAGAAAAAGGGCACAAATGGGCATACATGATTTTGAATGACTATATATATATATATATATTACTTGGCTCTAGTAGACATATCAACAAAGATGTATTCAAAATTGAAGCTCGGGAGAGGCAGGGATTACGTGATCTTAGCACATCAGTTATAAAACTTGTCTTATTTATTGCTTAGTTCATTGCTCATATTCTAAAGAGTATGCTTCTCTTTTATCTATATGTATCGCTGATTGGCATAAACCTGGTGCAATTTCCACATACAGCTATTCTGATATTTGTCCCCCATATATTGGTGATGTGCACAGAGTACTACTCTATGCCGTTCATCAGGATGGAGAAGGAAAATATGCCATCTGATATCTGTTTCTCACACCATGTCTTGAGAAGGATCCTGAGAAGACTTAAATTGGTCTTTCATATGGATGCTATTATCTCAAAACTTGTAAGACTGGGTTTTTCTCTTAATACTACACTACAGCAATTAAATCAGCCATTATTGATTTTCCAATTTGAGAAAATGGTGGGCTGGGTTATTTGGTAGCAAGACTTTCCAATCTTAAGCACGGTTGTGTATTAATTGTTTTCTGCTCTGTTCGGTATGCAATTATGAGCCTGTTTTCATAATATTAAGGTTGATGAAATGAGTTCGAAATAAAAGACATGGCAGAAAATATGCAAGGCATTATTTGGCACTTGGTAATGATAGTGATAGTTCTTCTTGCTGATACACACGCGTGCGCGCATGACTATATGTTTTTGCTGCAATTAGTTTACATCTCCTGTTATTTTGATAGATTGATTGCCATATCTTTTGTTGCAGTTTTATCAGCTGCTGGTGGAATCAAGGTTAATAAGCCTCACATGAGTAACGGTATGGTCCTCCTCCTACACCCGTAACAATAATTTTTTCCTTTTTTCTTCTACTACTATGTGTATAAAACGTTGTAGCTTTCAACTAGTTTTTAGTTTATAGGTATTGAAATGGTTCTTTCTGTCTGGGCTACAGGTGTGGTGGTGCTGGTTGCTGTTGTAATATTAATTGGGTTTTTCAGCATGCAGCATTATGGTACAGATAGGGTTAGTTGGCTCTTCGCTCCAATCGTCCTCCTTTGGTTTCTCCTAATTGGAGGCATAGGTATATTTAACATCTGGAAACATGGAAGTGGCGTTTTAAGAGCCTTTTCACCGGTGTATATATATCGCTACTTTAAAAGAGGAGGAAAAGAAGGCTGGATTTCGCTTGGGGGTATCATGCTCAGTATAACAGGTAAAATGCTGTTGATTTCCCTCAAGAACCATTAATAAATGTCGTAAATAGTTATTGTTTTGGGCTTGACGATTTATGATGTGTGTTTTTTTACCAGGGACAGAGGCTCTTTTCGCCGACCTAGCTCATTTTCCAGTCTCCGCTGTACAGATAGCATTCACTCTAGTTGTGTTTCCTTGCCTTCTTCTAGCCTATTCTGGACAAGCTGCTTACCTTATGAATAACTTGAATCATTCACAGGATGCTTTTTATCGCTCTATTCCAGGTTCGTCATATGTGCTTTTCACACTGTATTCAGATTTCATTGTTCAAGTCAAGATAAAAAAGAATTTGTTACGCACCTGTAGTATGTGGAATATATTATGATAACAAGTATATTTCCACATTTCATATTCGAGACCATAATCCCCCTCACCTCTGTCTCTTTTTTTCGTTTTCCCTTTTCAAATTTATGTTGACTAATTTATAATCATTTTCTATCAATATGCTGCCCTACAACTGTTTCTGGTTCCTTTTCCAATTGTTCGCACCATGGGATGAATTAAACGGACATTGTTGGAAATGTAATAAATGAACAGTAATATCAAAATGATCATCGTTGAATTTTTCCAGATTGTTTTGAGGTAATAAATTTAACAAGTTCTTGATAACTCGAATGAATTGAAGCTGATACTGCTCATCCCTGTGTGTATGTGTGTGTAGTGAAGCCTAACTCACGTGAATTATTCCTTTTAGAAAATGTCTTCTGCTTTTCGCCCTTTCTTCGGTTCTTCGGAGCTCCTAGTGGAGCTAGTGGGGGAAGGAGGGAAAGAGATGCGCCCAAAGCAGACAATCATATGGACACAAGGACCAGGAGGTGCCACTTGAGCTACAACTTATTGTCGTCTTCTCTTTTTCTTTATTAGGTAACTAGCATGCTATACCTCAGTGTCCACATATGCTATCCAAATGGGCTGGGCCCAGTGGGCTGGCTTAAAATGGTAGGTTGGGTTCATAATATGGCAGCCGATGGTTTAAAATGGCTTTTTGGCCTGGCTCACAATAGGTTGTAGGCTAAGATGGTCGACCAATTTGTGTTTTGTTTTAGTTAGGAAACAGCAGATGTTAACTCTTAAAGATTGGCAGGTCTATAGTTCACACACAACCTGGGTGCAGGGCCAAGACGACTTATGAACTTTTACATAAAAATACTTCCAATGGATGGTTGTGATTATCTTAAAATCTTTCCTTACCTGTTCAAACATTTTGAATTCTTCTATTTTCAGTGGCAAACTTTTTGTGCCTTTTGTCGCTGCATGGATTGACTTACATCTTGCTATGGTAAATGCGTTAGCTAAACTGCCACAGTATTGTTCCAGTTGCAAAAGCTTGTGTCCAGTCCATTTGAATGCACTCATTTTGTCTTGTTTGCCTCCCTGATTAATTTTATACAATATCATTGTAAAGTTGATGCAGATTCGTTTGTTCATTTTGTAATTGTTTATCTATTAAGCTGATTATCATTAGTTCTGCAGATAGAATATACTGGCCAGTATTTGTTGTTGCAACGGCAGCAGCTATAGTCGCAAGCCAGGCCACAATAACTGCAACTTTTTCTATTATTAAGCAAGCCCTTGCTCATGGATGTTTCCCAAGAGTTAAAGTCGTATATACATCGAAGAAATTCCTTGGCCAGATATATGTTCCAGACATTAATTGGATCCTTATGATTCTTTGCATTTCTGTTACTGCTGGGTTCGAAAATCAAAACCAGATTGGAAATGCATATGGTAAGTTTTTTCCCTTGTTGGATGTTATGAATATTTTTCTTGCCATTAAAACAAGATGATAAGGAACATTGTAATGCTTATGAACATGTTGAATGCTGCACCTCTGATATACAATGTCGTTTGCATCGTGGCCTTTCTTTCAGTGTTTGCATTCAATTGTATAATTATCATTGTCATGACAGGTACTGCAGTTGTGATAGTCATGCTGGTTACAACATTCCTTATGATTTTGATAATGATATTGGTGTGGCGCTGCCATTGGATTCTTGTTCTCATCTTCACCGGCTTATCGTTGATTGTCGAATGCACCTACTTTTCATCCGTACTCTTCAAAGTTGATCAAGGTGGGTGGGTTCCCCTGGTGATTGCTGGAGCATTTCTAGTTATCATGTGTGTTTGGCATTATGGTACCGTGAAACGCTACGAGTTTGAAATGCATAGTAAGGTCTCGATGGCATGGATTCTTGGGCTTGGCCCTAGTTTAGGACTTGTTCGCGTCCCTGGAATCGGACTGGTCTACACAGAGCTTGCAAGTGGAGTACCCCACATCTTTTCTCACTTCATCACCAATCTCCCGGCCATCCACTCTGTCGTTGTTTTCATATGCGTGAAATACCTTCCCGTCTATACAGTCCCGGAAGAAGAGAGATTCCTTGTCAAGAGGATTGGACCTAAGAACTTCCACATGTTTCGGTGCGTGGCGCGATATGGCTATAAAGACCTGCATAAGAAAGATGAAAGTTTCGAGAAAAAACTGTTTGAAAACCTTTTCATGTTTGTTCGGCTCGAGTCAATGATGGAAGGATGTTCAGATTCAGATGAATACAGTCTATGTGGACAGCAGACAGTGAAGTCAATCGATGCGCTGTCGAATAACAATGAAAACACTGCCTCATCCAATATGGACATAACAATTTCCTCAGTAGATTCAATAGTACCAGTTAGATCTCCACCGCATGTTAATATTACCATTGGATCCTCCGGTCAAACGAGTGGCCAGACTGAGGTCGGCGAACTGGAGTTTTTGAATAACTGCAGGGATGCTGGGGTGGTTCACATACTAGGGAACACTATTGTGAGGGCAAGGAGGGAGTCAAGGTTCTACAAGAAAATAGCTGTTGATTATATATATGCATTTCTTAGGAAGATATGCAGGGAAAATAGTGTGATCTTCAATGTTCCTCATGAGAGCCTCCTAAATGTTGGTCAGATTTTCTATGTATAGATACCCCTCATTGCTTAGTGTAGCATATGAACAAACACCATGCATGTGGTTAATCAATGTTAAAATTTAAAGGAAGTGACCTGACTCTTTTTTGGCAATTATATGTTGAAACACGCCCTTAAGTGGCGAAATAGTGCTAAACTTAGGTTGTTTAGCTCTTTCATTTCATGCTGGCTAAGTACTTGAGATGGGATAAATGATTTTTTTTGGGGGGGTAAGTTAAACTTATGGGGTTTGTTCAGTTTTATTGCTTGCATTGCCTCCTCTTGAGTTTAGTGAACAGTGAATATACATCTTAAATCAGGTTGGGTAAAGTGAACAAACTCCATACTATGGAAAGACTTGGTATAATTTGCCAAAGTTTTTACATGCATATTAAATAACATATGGTGTAAAAATGTTTAGCGGGCCTTTTTAAAATAGAAGTGAATCAAATTTTAGGTCAGTTAAGCCCAATGGACTCTATTTCATTTTTTATCGCTTTGGATGATGGAGTGCGCTCTTCTTTCTTCTTCTTTTTTGTTGCCTTTCTTAAGTTGAAGTCTTGGTTACATTGATTACAAAGAGCATATTACAAATGGTTGCAATGTGGTTACTTGTAATAATGCAGTTATAGTTGGAAAAGCTCAAAATGGGTACTTGGAGCAGAGGGAGATTTGGATCCATACTTCTTTTCTAATAACTTTTTTTAAAGAAAAATATTCTATCCTCTCAAGTGAGTTTTACATTATTGAATCAATTTTTAATTTTTTTTTATTTCGCTTCTAAACTAGAGAAATTTTTGCTGCCCAAAAATAACACTTGATAGAATCAGACAATAAAAAAAAATATTCGTGTACATCTTACAATTTGCATGCTGTCAACCAATGATTTTATACGGTTGCCCCATGTACACTTGCACAACTACACAAATTTTAAACTAACGTGCACAAACATTTTTAACTATCATGCACAAACATTTTAAACTATTATTTATTAATTCATTTTTAATTGATGTGCGCAAATACTTATAAGTATTGTGCACAAATATTTTCAACTATCTTACACAAGCATTCATAGGTACGTGCATAAACATTTTTAACATATTACACAAATGTTTTTAACTAACATGCACAAACTTTTTATTATGGTGCATAAACATTTTTAATTATCATGCACAAATATTTTAAAATATTGTGCACAAACATTTTTAATTATCATGTACAAACATTTTAAACAGCTCTAAAAGTTTGTACACAATGGTAGAATGGGTGCACGCAATATAAGGGTGGAAGGTGGATCCTACGTAAGTGATAATACGATTTGAAGTGTAGCACGACTCTAAAAATAATAGGACCTCATTTATTGTATGTGTATCCAAAAGTGACGTGTTAATTAGTAAACTTTCAAACCAAAACGTAAATATTCTTAAAAATCCACGATATGGTATTACTGCAGGAAAGTTCATACCAAAATAAGAGTAAAATATATTTTTGGGCCCATTCTAACATTCACCTTGAATGTTTAAGAGAATGCTTATTCACCAGGCATTCAGCCACACTTAAAAAATGCGGGCAAATGCATTTGTTTTCAAAGTGTGATGGCTCACTCGTGGACCTCGTTTTGCCACTGACACAAGCCTCATCTCCTTCACCTGGTCCCGCTCCATCCTCGGTCGTTCCGTTCACCTCTGCCTCTACCCCCACCCCCTTCGATTCCCCTCTCCTCTCCTCCACCACCTCTTCCTCCACCTCCACATAAATCCCTTCATCTTCTGGAAGAAGCACAGCTCCAAGACCCTCTCCTCCAATGCCCGAATCTTCTGGAACCTCTCAAAGGCCAAGTTCCCTTCCTCCACCCTGAACCCCACACCTCTTTCTACCTCGTGCTCGTAATCGACAACCGCATGTCCCTCCTCGTTGGGGACTCCCCCCGCGATGCATGCTCCAATTCCAAGTCCAAGGCCTAAAAGCCCAACAAGCCCCAACTTCTCCTCCTCAAAAAAGGTACACGCCCTCACCGACAGGGTATACGCCACAACCACCAGCTTCGACGGCCGTACCCGCAAAATCCAGATCGATTGGACTCCTGGGACGACTCCAGGCTCTACTTTAGTGTCGACAATAGCAAGGTCCTCCAAATCAAGCGTTTGAAGTGGAAGTTCAAGGGAGGTCCCTGAGTGAGCCATCACACTTTGAAAACAAATGTGTTTGCCTGCGTTTTTTAAGTGTGGTTGAATTCCTGGTGAAGCATTTGTGAGGACCCTTCGAAGAAAGAGAAAAAAAAAAAAGAGAATGGCGTCTCGCGCGAGATGATGTTCACACAGGGTCATCTTGCTCGAAATGTGTGTGGAAATTAGTCCTACATCGATTAACGTTGTAGAAAGGGGTCTCCTCTTCCCCTATACATAGAGGTTTTCCGTGAGTGTTTAAACTTGTTAATTCACTCCAAGAGCTTGAGATGTCACACTTTTGTGAGACTTTTCGCTCTAGTTATATTTTATTCTTTTCTCCTTCCCGTCTTCCATTCATGGGAAAGCAATGCCTCCACATAGGGTGTTTGGAGCTCCAAGCTTAGCACTTCTTAGCAGTCACCCATGTTAAAGTGAGTGGCTTTTCTCATAGTCTATTTTAGACCATGTAGTTATTTTTAAAAGTTATTTATTTTATTTATTTTGGCGTTATTTTATTTATGCATGTTTTATAAAATTCTAGGAGGTAGAATTTATTATTTTCATTACGTATTTATGAAGTTAGTTATTCTTTTATTTAGTTAGATATTCTTTCATGATTATTTATTTAGAAAATCTTTATTTATGAGATAGTTACGAAGCTATTTTTAGAAAATCATGAAACTATTTTTAGAACTACATGGGACCACATTTATTGCATTAAATATATTCATGTTGTGTATGTATGATTAGCATTAAATGATATAGATACTCATACTATTTAGTTAAACCCTTAATAAAAGATAATGGTTAAAGAAATATTTTGGTGGGTGAAGACTTATGTTAAGGAAAAGTTCTGGCTAAGGACAAGACTTGATACTTAAGATGTCCATTGTGATGCACCTTTCTTGCTTGGGAACTTCCCTAAGCATGAGATCTTAATCTACCTTTATTTTTCCAAAATAAAACAATTAAGGATATTAAGTCATGTTATGATAAGGATTATGTTGTGATGATCATGTTATGTACTTGAAACTGTTTTCATGGGAGTATATCTAGGATAGAACTGTAAGTCAACGACAACCTACATTGACCCTGGTATACCTTGTACGATTGTAAAGTAGAATAGGATTCGTGTATATTTAGGGCAAGATCATAAAACCCGGACATGGCAACTCATGATGCTCGGTGTCATGTATCATGTAGATTAAAGCTAACTATCAAGAATCTATGGACTCGGACAGTGTATCCCCAACTGTCCTGGCCTAGGTACTTGGGTAGTGCGTCCAGGATAATGCATCATAAAGCGAAATCGTAATGCTCGGATCGTTTATCTAGAGAACTTCCCAAGTGGGTATGTTTTTAATTGTTTTTATGTATTAGTTATTATTATAGAAATGTTTTATGTTTATTATATATATATATATATATATATATGTATATTATGTATTGCATCTTCATGCCATGGTTTTTCTAAGTGTCCCATGTCGTTGTGCAAATGACCTCTCACTGAGACTCTCCCCAAAGTTCTCACCCCTCACCTCTCCCTCCAATTACAAGTTACGAAGCAGCGTAGCAGAGCATGGGTTTATGGTCAGTGTAGCGACGTCAGAATCCTAAAGTCAACAGTTCATCTTGAGGTGAAACTATCTATAGGAATCATTAGTTTATTTTTATTTTGTAATCAAATTATGTCTAGAGTGTTCTAATTGTATACAGGCAGGATCTTCGGATCAGTCGCGTATTTTATCATGTATATTTATGTTTTATATAAGAGTTTATTTTTATTCAGAAAAAGAAAGTTTTATTTGTTTTGATTAAAGTTAAAGTGCATTTTTTTACGAAAAACGTTTCAGAGGCTTCCGTAAGGGAATTAGTCCCTTGCGTGTCAGTCACTGGAGTGTGACAGTGTGGTATCAGAGCAATAGGTTTCCCTGTATCTATTGGAGCAAGTGTCCTTAAGTAAAGTTATGATTGTGTAAATGGTAGGCGCCCCATTTGTATAAGACATAATGTTACATAAGCCCTTTAGGATGTCAGTCATGTCATGTCTAGGGGCAATTAGAAGACTCTAGGGATGACTCTAGGCTTTGCTTTAGCGTCGACGACAGCAAGGTCCTCCAGATCAAGTGCTTGAAGTGGAAGTTCAAGGGAGGTCCACGAGTGAGCCATTACACTTTGAAAATAAATGCATTTGCCTACGTTTTTTAAGTGTGGCTGAATGTCTGGTGAAACATTCTCCTAAACATTCAAAGTGAATGTTAGAATGCGCCATATTTTTGGTTCCAAACTTTTCAAGTTGACATTAATTTAGTCTTGAAAAAAATTGACATCAATTTAGTTCTGACATTTTAAATTCCAAAGGAAATACACTATTTTGTTCCTAAATTTTTATTCGGTACCCTATTTGGCACTTGATGTAAATAAAGTGTTAAAGTAGTCCTAAAAGTTTTCGCAATTGCCCTCGTTAGTCCTTCTTCCCATTAGACGGAGGGACTAATGAGGACAAAGGTAAAAAAAACATTGGGGACCAAATAGGCACCAAGTATTGTATCAGAGATCAAATAAAGGGACTAACGAGGGCGACAACGTCATTTTTTGAGTGAGTGAGGGTGCTTAGTGATAACTAGGATAGAGAAGTGATGAGTAGAAAATATTAGAGAGTGGTTAAGCAGAGACTTAACAACTAGGGCAACAACAAAAAAATTGAAAAACTACTTTTATTCTTTATTTATATCAGGGATCAAATAGGGCATCAAGTAAAAGTTTAAGGATCAAACATAATATTTTCCCTTAATTTTAAAATCAAATAAGTTTTATGTCAATAATTAAATGAAATACTTAATGTTAAAGTCATATTAAAATTACATTGATGTCAAAAATATTTTTCGTCTTATTGATTTTAACTTTAAAATCTTAACAATATTTGATAAACTTAACAAATTAACTTATATATTTTTGTAAAAGACACTTAGAATTTTTAAAAAATAAAATAAAAAATATTAAGTATTATTTTTAATAATAAATTAATTAATTTATAAGTTGATAAATTAAAATTTTAAAATGTTTTTACTTTTCAAATATATTTGACCTCGAAAGGGCAAGTACCATAAGCATAAGGTCATCCACGTTGAGGAAATCGACAAGGGATTCTCACTCAGTCTCAGTCAGTGTGTTTGTCGTGATGATGGTCACATGCATCTTTGTACTACAAGTCTCTGCATGAAATGCTACTCAGTACTCACTCACATCTCTAAAGTCAATGCATGTGAGCCAAGAAGTTGCTTCTGTCCTTGGATTTCAACCAATTCTTCGGTTATATGAAAAATGTGACTCATTAAGTTAAGGAAATTGGTAAAGAAAATAACAAATACTATCAACATGAAAGAGAATTTTTAGAGAATACTAATATTTTTTTATTTTATAAATTTCTTAATAATATCCTAAAAATATTGATTAAAAAAAACTTACTTTTATACTTACATTCTTCAAACCGAAACACCAAAACACTCTTCGTACTTATTTTTTATGTGAATTATGTTTAGACATCAATAATTTTTTTAATAAGAATTAGAGTTATATGTTGAGTTAATTCAAGATACAAATTACTTTTGTTTATTATTAAGTTTAGATTTGATATATCCTTTTTCAATTTATAAGCATAGTCAAGTTCTTCATGAATATTAAAATCTTTTTCTCATAAAATAAAATAGTAAAACTAATTAAATGACAAAATATAAAGTAACGCGAGGAAGAGTGAGTACAAATATATTTTTTAACTAACACATAATGCTAGAAAGTCATTAAGATTGGTCCAATAACAAAATATTTTGATAATATACATGAGTATTAAGTTTAAACTTCATTGTGACAAGTATAATTTTTGAAATACCAAAAAAAAGTTATAACCTTTTAACCAATGATCTCAATTTCTAACTCTGGAAATGGAATAATCTCATTTAAAGAGAGGTGGTCCCTTAAAGTGATATCCTCTAATTTTGAATAAAACTTAATTAGTGGGTCAAAGATGTATTAAAAATTGGTGGTTAAAAACTTTATTCAAATAAGTTACACAAATTTAAGATTTTGTTAAAAAAAAACAAATTTAAGATTTTTTCAAATTAAAAAAAAAAAATCAACGATTTTTCTCCTTAAATGACAGGAACAAACACTAGTCTCCCCTGCACTAGGTATACCTATTCCATTATCTCGTTCTCAATCCAAGCACTCAACACTTCACCACTCGTCAAATTTTCTCGCAATGGTTCAATTATTGTAGTGTGATTAAGTATCTAATTATAATATTGTATTCAAATCATTAACATAGTACCACTCTTTTTGGCTGCACATGCTCGAATGATATACTGATCATAAAAGAGGTAGTGTTGGCCCACCTATTAATAAAGTAATATATTTGCCTTTTTTCAAATCCATTATTATATTACCAAAACTGAATCTAAGACCTAAAAGTTATTGTATCAAGTTTTTTAGCCTAGCTTACTAGCTAGATGATTTAATTAAGCAAATTAAAATAAAGGGCTATGCACTCTCTTGACTTTATACATGTGTCTTGTATGGCTCATCAACTTAAAAATATAAGAAGTTAATTATTAAAATTTGTAAACATTAAAAATATTAATTCTATTTCATGTCCTAAAAAATAGTTAAATTATTTAATAATAACATAAAATAATACAATAAATGTTTAGAGCTTATTTAGGATAACGACATTTATAAAATTTAAAAATTAATCTATTATTTTCTTAAGTTAAATAATCAATAAAAATGGTATAAAATTCAGAAAACAAATAAGGTATCAACCATAAAATAAAAAAAAAATTAAAAAAGGAAAGGTTGGAGTTTTATACTTTATAGTTAAGGTAATGAGAGGGACCATTGATAATAGTTTTGCTTTGCATAGACGAGGCAGTTACAGTCAAATTATTTCTCTGTACATTGACCAGTGACTTATTACTTACTAGTGGGGAGCCATATGCCAATAGCCATGCTACTCTCTGCCACTCCTTTTTTCTTCTTCTATATTCTCCATTAGCCCATAGCCCATTGCATCTGCTTGCAAGTTGTGTTGTATTGCTAGAATGGTAGTATTTTTCCAGAAGACTTTTATATTATGTTATATACTTATATCTTAACAACTAATTAATCATACTTCTAAGAATATGTTAAGTCCGACAAAGGGTAGATTATTTTAATACAACTATACCACGTGGACAACTTTCAAACTATTTACCGTATTGTCAACCATCTAATTAATGAGTTAGTCTCACTACTCTACCAACTACTTCACACGATACACACTCTCCTATAATAATGCGTGCGTGGACGCTCCATTAAAAATGAAATTGCTCGCACCTCTCCTCTCTATTGCACAAATGAAAAAACAAAGGGTTTCACATTCACTCCTCACTTCTTCTGCGATCATATTTTGCATGTTTGTACATTATGTAGTAGAAGTTGTCCATCATCCATCTTCTCTTTTGGTATGTTATATATGTTTTTGCTGTGACAAATGTTTGTGCACTATTAATTAAAATGTTTTATTGTATTTTGTTAGTAGTTAATGTTATTTGGTTCATATGTTTATGCATGTATGTTGTATATGTTTGTGCACTACTCATATTCATGTTTTTGGTCTGTTAGTATGTAGTGTTAATTGATTCAAATGTTTGTGCACCTATGCTATATATGTATGTGCACTAGTGTGACAACTGTTTGTACATTGCTAATTAATCTATCATGTTCTTTTGTATTTAATGTTAATTGATTCATATGTTTGTATATGTATATTGTATATGTTTGTGTAAAGATATGCAAAATATTTGTGCACCACTCATTTTCATGTTTTTGTCTATTAATATTTAGTATTAATTGGTAAATATTTATGCACCTATGTTCTATATATATATATATATATATATATAAATTTGTGCAGTAATGTGACAAATTTTTTTGCAAAAACTTATGTAAAATTACACGTGAAGTTGTGTACAGAATCAATAACAGAAAATACGTGATTGGCAGTGTGGTAACATGAAAATTGATTGTACACTAATCATTTTTTTCATTTTAATATCATGCAAACATTAATAAAATACAAAGTTATTCTTCAAATTCTTAATATATTTCGAGATTAATTTGATTGCGCACTGACATAAATTCCTTTTATACTATTGTTGAATCATATACTTTTAAACGAAAGCCTTTCAAAATAATAGAAATGTGACTTAATCATTTTTATTCATGATGCACAAAAATTAATTTAATATATTATTATTACATAAAGTAATTGATTGTATTGAGAAAAAATAAGTTTAGTACCTTCAAACCCCGGTGAAGGGTTGAACCTCACATGGTAACCTTTTTCCTTTTCCACGGAAAAGAAACCAAGTGGGCATGACATAGTCCTGTGAGTCCTGACCCTTTTGCTCAGTCATCACATCAGCCTCATCATCATTATCATTATATTCGATATCAAATCTCAAATGTTATTATAGCATCTTCATCATATACTAATCTACAGTAACTAGCTAGTGATCACGTGGCTGGTGCAAATTGCAGTCCAGTCCAGGCAACTTATGTATATTGCATTTTATTATATTATTGTTAGTTAGTTTATTACCCTTAATTATTACTTTTCTGTACTTTCATTTCAGACCTATTTGTGAGATTTGCATTGAGAATTGATATGTGTCTTAATAATAATGCAATTGTATTATATATAAAGATGTAAACACTATGTCCTTTATTTCATAACACATCATATAATCTATTAAATACATAATAAAATTTATAATATATTATGAAAGAGTGGCAAAGGTGTTTATACTAATTTTTTTTTTATGTTCAAATATCATTTTTCGATAATAATAATAATAGATATGAAATGTGAGGCAATTTGTTACAACGAAAAAATTTAAACTGAAAAATCTGTAGGAGAAGGATCAACACTAACGTTATTTGAGTTATATCTTCAGTAACTTTAGTGAGTAGATTGATTATATGTAAATAGGTAGATTATTTATTTTATTTTATTTACTTTAAAGCCCTTGATGGTGCGAGTGAAGAAGAAAAAATAGGGGTATTAAAGCTCTGTTTATATCTTATCAATTATCTAATTACTTAGACAACCCAAACTATTTAAATTCGTGAATTTACCTCTCTCATATAATATAATTTCACAAAAATTTTATTTATATATAAAAAAATTATAAAATGAAAAATAAATAAAATAAATAAATAAACATTATTGTAGGACATAAATGCTTATTTTTACGTTGTTTAATATTTATTTATTTATTGATAGTGGAATAATTGTTTTTTTTAGTAGACATACAGTGGGAGTGATAGTTTCACGCCCACCTTTGGCGCGTGATGCAGTAACACCATCCCTCCCTGTATAAGTATACAACTAAAACATTGAAGCAGGAAATGTAACCAAAAGAGAGAATCTCCCCAAAAATCTTGCAAACGGAGTCACTTTGCCCCCACTCACAGCAACCACAATATTCCCTACACACATATGACCCAGATATTGCCTCTAATTACCTCTCAACGCAACACCACAACGAATATGCACAACCAATCTTCCGCCAATAAATCTGTGGACGGAATTAGAAGCAGCAAATGTTGTTGCGTTGTAACGAAGCTGATCAGGAAGTTACTGCTCGCCAAGAGGAGGAGCAGCAGCAGCAGATCCGTGAGTACAACCAGCAGACAGGGGTCGTTCCAGTGCCGTTACGATCCGTTGAGCTATTCGTTGAACTTCGACAGCACTGGATGTGGGAGCTTGTTGGATGACGACGAGGTTTACTACTACAAGTTCTGCGCCTTTTCCTCCAGGTTCGTCCAGCCCAATCCAACGGTTAATAATTCATCATGTCCTGTTCTTCAACCTGCACCTGCAGCCAAGTCCCCTTAGTTCTTTGCCAGCTTCTAATTAACTAGGATCGATCTTTCCTTTTTTCATTTTTTCTTTTTCTTTTTTAAAAAATCATTTGTGAGTTAATGCTCACAAATTTCAATTGGAAGAGTCACTCATGATTTTCTCAGTGGAGGGATCTGCTTATGTGTAAGAGGTTTGTTGTACCTTAGACACTTGCTTAACTAACTTTATTAACTTTTCACAGCATACTCTGAGTAGATAGATATGTCAATTAATCTGCAGAGATATGTCTTTAACAGTAATGGCTCAAGTATGATCAAATTCACCTAGGAGGCTCAATGCTCTGTGAAGTCACAACTTATCCTTTTTTTTTCTTTTTTTCTTCTATTCAGATTCTTATACTTCTTTACGTAACTAGAAATAGAAAAAATGCCAGACTAAAAAATTTCACGTGTACTGAGTTGTTAAAATGGTGTGGTGTGATTACTGATCTTTAAATAACTAAGTGGGTTCCGTTATTTTATTTAGTCTTTTAAGTTAGAAGTTGTGCGTGACTTTTAACATTTTGGACATTAAGAAATTAATTTTTTAACCTCTTAACCCCTAGTGTAGTACATGATATTCTTGGTTGATTTGTTACATTAATTAAAGACAAAAATATTAACGAGAATAGTAAAACAAAGTTGTAATAATTATATTTGAAACTCTAAATGAGATTGTGAGAATAGCATGAGATTATAAATAAGATTATGACATCAATTAATATTTATAATCTCAAAAGTTACATCATATTTTCAACCACAATTACTTTCACAATTTCAATTAATATATCTGATCAACGAAAATATAATCCTACAGTGAGTCAATGACAAAATGTGGTTAAGGACTAATGTTACTCATGTTTTCAAGCTCATGTTTTCAAGTTAATGGATCAAAAATTTAATTTCTTAATTTTAGGGTTCAAACTTCAGAGTGACTCACATGTATTGCTCTAAAACTAAAATAAACATTAACTCTCGTCGGAAGTATAATGCCTTTCAAATTAGTTACATGCCTTAAATCTCTCATGTATTACCAATTATCAAATATTGGAACTTGTATCACTACTTTTCATGAGATAAAATGAAATTTATACAATTAATTAGTATTCTCTTTAATTTGTTTTGAATTAACTGTCACTTTTAAATTTTTATTTATTCACATAATAATATATTTAAATATAATTATATTTACATATATTAATTTATCAATGAACTAAATAAAAATGAAAATGATAATTAATTTAAGGGCGAGAAAGTAGAAGGTAGAGGTGGAAATGAGTCCTAGAAGAAGTCATCGCGGTCCAGCATAGTAAATTAGTAATTCTATTCTAGGTTGACTGGGCTCAGTATATATAATGTCATGTTTTTGTTTAAAATCGAGAATGTGAGAAATGTAGAAGTGGGGTTTTGACTTATGTGTGGGTTTAGGGTTTGGGATATCTGAAAATATGGGTTGGATGACAAATTTATAATTGTATGGGATTTAGGTGTTGAAATCGTTATCCCTTATGATGATTTTTGACTTTTTTTAAAAAACAAAATTTTCAGAGGTTTGAAATCGTTATAAGGGGTGGCAATTTTAGATATCAGACGTCTGAAATTGCCATAGAGGTGGCTATTTTAGACCCTGAAATCGTCACACACTATGACAATTTTAGACATTTTTAAAAAAATAAAAAAAATTAGGGGTCTGAAATTGCTAGAAAATGTGGCAATTTGTGGTGATTTCGGATCCCAAGCCCATACATTCATAAATAATTTTGGTGGAACATACTATCGAGTTAACTTTTGCATGAGGCCGTTTATATGTAAAAAATCCTGCATAAGTTGTTTCTTGAAATGTGAGCAGCCATGTGCCGGTCAGCTACTTTCTCCGAGCACATTATATATTACCAATACTTAATATTAAATTTTATAAAAAAAAACTTAATATTAATTAAGTAAGTTATGACACCAAATTCCGCAGATGATGGTCACAGAATTAGTCCCAGCACACATGGTTTAGGTTTAACTATAAGACAGCTGTTAACTTTTTTTTCCCCTCCTTTGTGTATAAGTAACGGTCAACAACTCTAACACCAACGTAAATGGTTTTTGTGATACTCAATAATTTGTGTTTTTATTTTTCGATGCATATATAGATGTAGGTGGCAGCAAAATCCATAAGCATCTAAACTGCTGCTCTAAACCAACAATGTAACTTTGTTTACTCAGTTTTACCTAAGAAATGAATCCTCTCATATAAATTTTATGTATGATAAGATTATGTGTGTTTTTCGACTAGTAATTAAAAAGACTCATACATGATTTATTTATTAAAAATTAATAAAAGAAATCATAACTTTAACATGTAAAAAAATTAGAGTGAGAGTATCCATTCTCGTTCTTCACCCTATTTACTTTCTGCTCAAGTGCTCAAAACACAAATCGCATTTACACACTCACAAGCTATGTATGGCTTTACGTTGCTTTGGGAACTTATATTTCTAAAACCGATAAGAGTTAAACTCATGGAAATGTGGCTTTACATTAATTCCATATTTTTTTAATACACTACTTGCACACGGTTATCCACGAAAAAAAAATTACACTTAAGTATATTTAACTTTTGAACAAACTCCTTTAAAATTTATATATGTATATATATATATATATAAATTTAATTAGATGGCATCATTAATACATAAAAATTAAACTCCAAAAATTTTAATGCTAAAAAATGGTGAGAGTCAACACATTGGTTAAGATTTTCTTCACTTTGATTAATTCATTTTGAAAAGGTTTGATAACTTGGGTTTAGTCTGTGCTCAAAACACAGCCAAAGGAAGAATAGCACTTGGAGTGACCGAAAGGCAAAAGCACCAAAACGCGTCAGATTCAGTGTGGTCAGACGCAGAGCTATCTATCTATCAACACAGTTCCCATTAAAGGGTCACTTTAGAACAGAACAGAATTTTCATTGGAAAAGCCATGATGGCTCCTTAGCCTTTTTTATATTGGGAGTCGGAAGCACGGGGAATTTTGATTAATATGGAAGGAAATGGCTTCTCTTTCTCCATCATCTAATGTACTATTTCCTCTTTCTGCTAAATGATGTCTCTTGGAATGAGTTAAGAGAACCATAGTGTTGAAGAAGGTAATGTTTCTGATGTTTACCTTAAAAAAATTCACATTGAACGTGTAGTTTTTTTAAAATCATTGATATAAAAATGTCCAATGGTCATAAAATCTTTTATAATAGTCTAAGATAAAAATGCATGAAATTAGAGGATGGTGGTCTTAGGTAATATTAATTATTAGTTAAAAATTATAAAATTATTCCTCTTTCCTACTAACAACCTTCGGTGCCCTTTAAAACGTTTTTGGTAGATGAGATTTATTAAACAAAAGTGCTACTTTTGAACAATTAAACATATGTAATGTCAAAACACAATAACACAATAACACATATGTGATGACTTCAAGGGGCATGCCCTTTGTTTCTGGAACCTTCAAGAACAAAATATTTAAGAAATGACACACACAACACATAAACACCAAAGATACCAGCGAGTCCCACAATACTAAACATCACAGGAAGCGAGTATGTGACAATGATGTCTCCAATCCAAAACACTAAAGCACAGATAGCGATGCAGAGGCCATGCACCCTGGTGGGAAAGATCTCTGAGCAAAGGATGAAATACATACGATGAATTAGCGAAGAAGCACGATGGCGGAGCACAACGGAGCGCGATTGCAGGCGCAACTGTGAATGACAACTCTGAAACACTTAAACGACCTAAATTTAAAAACTCAAACACGTGCAAAACGTCATTTTGCTTGTGTCCTTAAAAAAAATCCACAACAGTGGTAAACTCGTGAAATCGTTAGTAAACTCGTAATTTTATGCAAATTCACACGAGTTTACCCGAATTCAGTTGAGTTTACCCAAAAACGAGTTTACATGCGAGTCAGCTCGATTTTACTACCTAAGAACATAAACTTGTATGAATTTACGAGTTAAAACGCGATTTTGATAACCATGGTCATAAGTATTTTTGTAACAATATATTGTAATCTTGAGAATGTTACTAATTAATTGCAACCAACCTCTTTTAAAACATATTCTTGAGAAAGCTCATAGCATTCCTAAAAATAATATTCTAGAAAATAATATTCCTAAAAATAAAGAAGATTCCACAAAATCACATGCCTCCTTTAAGTCTTTTCTTGGAGATGGAATGACCTCCAAAGTGCCTGTTTTTGAATACTAGAACATGTCATTGCAGCGGTAAATAGTAATCTTTCATGTACTGTCACTGAGTACCAAAATGTTCCTATCATAGAACGGTAATTAGGAATTACTATATACAGTTCCAACTGCAAAAAATGCAATGGAATAAACAAAATAGCCAGCAAGCAATACTATATTTCATTTTCAATTGGAGAGGGGAAAAAAAAAAAAAAACTTCACATGTTCTCAACAATCCTATATTTGCTAGTTCACTCATTGTCAAACCTACAAAAATTCTAGCGCATTGGTGAAAAGGGCTTAAGCAGCAAGAAAAGAATAGAGTTTTAACTTTAACCCGAGACGCTACAGTTGTGTTTCCTGATCTCTCACTGCATGATCAGAGACAGTTCCCTCAGATGACACCTCCACTTCATCATCGGGCCGTTCGACCCGGGAGGGATCTGACTGAGTCTTGCTGGAATCTCCACTATCAGGGAGTTCTACTACATCATCTGGTGGCGGACACCATGTTTTTGGTGAAACAATGGAGGAGTCTTTGAACTTAGCTTTTCCAACAGGCCTTGGCAACGGGAGCTTGCCCTCAAGAAAGCCTGGAGTGCCAGAAACTGATGGAAGATGAGGGCCGGGAGCAACACATGATGCAACCAATTGGAGAACTTCAGGAGAAGGAGACAGTCCTGAGCTCGCCGCTTTTGATTGGTGCACCAATGAGTGTGATGTGTTCGCCACTTTTGAATTTAGAGGAGGCAAGTTGAGGTCAGACTCAACCTGCTGAGATCCTGGAGTTCCTGTCTGAGAAAGTGGAGGAAATGATGAGCCTGAGGGAGTTGAGCTTGAAGCACCATTATCACCATGGTGGTTGCTGGTTAAGTCCCTGCCGGATCCTGCAAAATCTGGAAGAGCCTGGTTCAACTTATGTGATCTTCTCTTCTTTTTCTTCTTGAGAATAGACCTGGGGTCCTTTGGTAGGAAGGGAGGTGGCCCGGGAACCACAAATGGAGGAATAGTAGGCTTATCTTCGCCATATAACATGCGAACTGATTGAGCAATTGCTGACACTGTAGGTGGCAGTTCAGGATCAGGCTGTTTGGCAGGGGAAATCACGGCTTCTCGCAACCAGTGGGGAAGCTTGCCTTTCGAATTACTGCTTCCAGCTGCGTCCTCCCATTTTGAGTGCACAAGATCAGATCTAACAGGGTTAGATACCAATCCCGAGCTAGTAGGTTCACCATTTCCTGCATTAATGCGACGATCGAGCATTTCGTTTGGCAATCCATCCAGAAGTTCTGGCAACTTTCCGCGCCTGGTGTTTCCTTGTTCATCTTCCTTCTGCAATGTACGAATGCTGCCTGAGCAATTCAAACCTAAAGAACCCAAGCTATTGGTTCCAAGAGAATTGAGCAGAAATGGTTGTTGAGTTGGAACACTAGAAGAAGTCCCAGGCCTATCAGATGTTTCCGCAGAAGCATCTTCAGGAAACTTAGCTCTATGTTTATCAGAACTCAAAGATGGAATTGGCGCAAACTGATCATTTGGCAAACTAGTTTGATCCAATGTTCTAAAATGCAGCGGCAGACTAGATGCAGAATCACCTACCCCTAACTTCATGTCAGTCAAATGGTTTTGAAATTTTGGTGGCAAGAGAAATCTGCTTCCCTGCAGAGCCCTTTCCATCATTCCATCAGAGATTGGAAAATGTGCAGATTTGGAGGACCTTGACATCTTAGATGACCTTGGCACAGGAAAAGCTGGCCCCTGAAAGACCTTTACTTGTTCCTCTTCCCACCTTGCTGATAAATCTACAGGTGTCTTGTGCTTTGAAAAATTCAACTTGGGATCTCTGAGCATGGAATCCCAATTACCCCTTCCGTGCCTGCGAACACCAATCCAAAGGGAATCAAGTTCATCTTCAGACCACCCATCTGGTTTTGGCTTCTTTTTTGATGAACTACTTGATCCAGAGCCAGTTCTCATCATTATGTTTTCAAGCACCTTCCTATGGCTTTCAGGGAAAGATTGGAATGGGGTTGGCCTTTGTCCCAAACCCA
The DNA here is from genome assembly GCA_003254905.1 of Nissolia schottii. Taxonomy (NCBI): domain Eukaryota; kingdom Viridiplantae; phylum Streptophyta; class Magnoliopsida; order Fabales; family Fabaceae; genus Nissolia; species Nissolia schottii. Next base: position 461,771 of record QANU01062782.1, read on the forward strand.
AGGTAGGGGGCACTTCCCTGTTTTGCTGATTATATCTGAATAAATCTTCTGGGGGATTTTTGAAAGTAGGCAATGCTGGCATCGTTGGAAGGTCTTGCATAGCTCCACTCAAAGCTTCGAACCTGTTTCCTAATGACAAATTAGGTAAGAGGTCCAGATGAGAACCCGGCATGCTCTTAGTTGTGAGCGGAAATCTGCCCAACAACCTTTCATCAAATGGCAGGTTTGGCAGGGCCATCTTCTCCTGGAAAGCAGAGAATCTGGAACCTGAATTTTCAAATGCAGTCGATTCCTTTCCTTTCACAGCAGGTGGAAACTGCAAAAGAGGAAAGGATGTGAATTAAAATAAAATCATATATGCATAAATCCAAGCACAACTGACAAATCCACACTCGTGTGAGCATACCGGAACAAACGGGAGACTGCTATCAGGCATGCTATTTTTGAACCTTTGTTGGGCATTTTCTGTTGATGCATCTGATAGTTTGTTATGCGATGCTGCTTCCTGGCTTCGGACCTCAGCATCCAAGGATGTCCCAGAACAAGAGGCAAGATTGAATGGAAATTCTTGTCTGGATACTTGTCTATTTTGTCTCCAATTTAACTTGGAAACATTACTTTCTGAAGATTCTATTAGGTTAGCATTAGGAGCACAAAGTCCCAGAACAGGTCCCAGAACCGGCAACAAATTGTTGGTCGGCAGAGAGTTTGTGGTATTTAGCCCCCCCTTATACTGCTGATTTGGAAGAAAAATGTCGGGCAGAGAACGGCCTGGATTATTGACAGGAACATCAAAATGACTGCTCACTTTATGTTTTGGAAGTCTCTCTATCCTTGAAAAAGAGTCTGTGTTGCAGTTCTGAGCTTCAGCAAGTTGATTATACTTGCTGTCCTCTATGTCGATGGAAGGCACCTCTTGAATGGAATGCATTGCTCCAGCAACTAGATCTCCACCCTTGGCATTGGCTGGAAACTGTGGGAGTGGCTCTGTACCTGGGATTCCATCAGGAGGATGTGATCCTTCAGCTGCTTTTATCCGGGCAAGTTTCTCCTTCTGCCGAGCACGGAGTTTGGTGCTGTTGAACAATAGCAAATTTTTTCAGCATTGAGAGCACATTTAATCATAAGCTAAAAACCATTCTGTAAAACAGTACCAACTAGAGGGCACAATATCTTGGTCCATGTGTTTAAAACTAAATAACAAAAAATAATAAAAAGGGGTACCATTATACCATGTATAACTCAATTTGTCTGGCTGAAATTTGTGTGAGTATTAAAAACTACGAAGACCAATTTATCAACAGCATGCAGAACTTGCTAAATGCTCCAGGACCCAGGTAAATTGTTGCCATAAGTTAAATATTTACATGTTCATTGTTTTTGCAATAAAATGCTTAACACTGAATTAAAAAGAGGAAGGAAAACAAACGAAGAAATCATGCTAGACAATGTTCCAGAAAACTCAGAAAACTAAACTCGATATAATAATGATTTCCAAACCCCCCTACATATTGTCAAAAGAAACCCTCTTGAAAGAAGCCTAAGCTGAACAGCGAAAAGAATGGCAACACTGTTCAATAATAGTACTGAAGACAAATTTATCACCTACAGCCTACTTAGTAACTGTAAAGTAACTCAGAACTTTTTTTAAAAGAAAAAAAAATCATACTATTTCGCCTTCAGGGCTCGTCCTGCTGGTGTATACTCATGCTCGGGCTCTGGTGCTGGCTCTTTATCCTCCTCACCGCCACTCTGGTTAAACAAGCACACCAATAGGAAACATTAACATCAACAACAATAGAGAGACAGAATTTATACCAGGGAGAATCAAAATGTAGATAAACTAACATACCCAAGCTGAAGTGGTATAAAATAAATCAACAAATGTGACATTTCAATAATTAAGAAGACCCTTAAACTGTGAAAGGGGCCTATACCCTCCACACAAACCCAATAAATAAACTAATATAAGAATAAGCTGAAAATAAACTGGGACAGGTATACCCTATCCAAACAAAGAATGAAAATCCTAATTCAAAAAAAAAATAAAAAATATCCTAATCGAGAACCCTATTTTCAAAATTGAAGGCCTAATCAAAACCTTTCACATTCAGCATCAAAATGTAACGCAACTATTCAATATTATGCATGTTACTGTTTGGAGAGTCATGATTAAATTGTAGAATCCAACCCTAACTAAAATCTTGAAGGTACCAGGGCCCATATGGCCTACAAGTTATAGCCAATATCCAAAAAGAAATTTGTGATTTAGCAAAATGCAGAATGATTATTCCAAAAGCATTTTGCTTGATGAGAAAGCTGGAAGCCCAAACCCATATTAACCAACTTGAAATCCACTTACGTATCAGAAAAAAGCATTTGTGAGGAGAATTTGAGATTTTGCTAGAAAAAAACCCTTCTCCTAAACTCCCCACTAGTGGCATTCAGAACCAAATACATTTTTAGAAATGCTAAAGCTTATTAACAAATAGGCTTTCTTACAAGCAGAAAAGAAGCAAATTACCTCACTCATTGTTTCATTTGGGTGTGGAGCATATGCTTCCCTGTAAGAAACAGCTTTCCTCTGCCGCTTCCCTCGACCAAGGGCTGCTTCCTCCTCACTTTGATATTTCTCCCACCTACAAACAAGAATAAATGCATGAGAAATATTCACACCATTCCATGGCTGACTATGCTGTCAAAATGCTGCGCAAGATTTTTTTAAAAAATAAAAATGCACAATCACATTTTCAAAGATAAAACCTATTCTCCAGGTTTTACATAGAAGGTTCGAATTTTTTTTAACAAAGTGGTTTCTTGTAATCATAGCACCTTTACCATCACAAGGTAAAGAGTTCATTGCTCGCTGCTCTAGTTCTCATAGTAATCATACGCTAGACCAAAACGTGGTTTCTTGTAGTCAGCTTGCATTTTAACCATGGATCAAACCAGAAAGACTTTCATGTGAAGGGCAAGTTAAAATATACCTATTCATCGGCCTTAATTTGACCATTATAAAACAACAAAAGTTATTAATAGAGAAAACTAAAAATAGCACAGGATGATCAGGGATACTCTTGAGCGAAGCGAAGTAAAATGGGGGAAGGTGACAGAGAAGAATACATCTGCTTAACAGATGTACCTGATCTCCCAGCACATGCATTCCCAAACCTCATTAAAGAAACCGTGAACAGAAACCAACATGAACAAGACTAAAGCCTAATTTAACCAACTAGTTGGAGTTAGCTAAACATCAAGGAAAACTATCCTCAAAACTTGTGTTTGCATTTCAGGTCATTTATATGACGGAGGGATTGTGCTAATCGACACTGATAGTGCTCTTCAGAAACAAAAGGCAGCTCTACCATTCAATTATGTTTTGAAGTTCTAAATGCCACTGAAAATGGTATTTTTATTCTTATTAAATAAGCATCTACTTATACAGCTAACAATCAGTAACACCAAACTTGGAAATTATGAAAGCAAAATATAACATAAAATTAGGACAGAACCATATAAAAGCTCCTTACCTCAAGCGCAGTAGCCTGTCCCATTCGTTTTCTTCAATACCAATCGCCATATTATCCTCTTTCTTTTCAGAACTTTGAGCACACATATCATCAGTCCCATCAGGAGGAGATTCACCAACTCCATGTTCTTCAGTTGGCTCGTCATTCCACTCAAGCCCCTGAATGAGAAAAATTCAATCATGATTAGGGGCAGTGTATTATTCAATATATCTTGCTGTAAGAGCATAGTAGATACTTTTAAGAAGAATAAATAGGAAAATTAACCATTCAAGTAATGTAAAACCAAAATTTGTAGAAGAAAGAAACTTGTATCATATTAAAATAAAATAGAATTAATTTACCGAGTATTAAGCACGAAGGGAACAGAAACATCACCAAACCTTTGTCTAGACAGTCTACATGGCAATCATAGATGCAACTTCAAAATCAAGTACAGCCATTAATGACAGAACAATAAAACTTAAATCACTGCATAGGCCCTTAAAATTCTTCTCTTATTAGAAAAACAATCATTGTATAAGCACTCAAATTACAGTGATTGCCTCACAAAGCAAAGATAGCTAAGACAGCGAAAAGAGAAAGCCACAAAAGAGGGGGGGAGAGAGAGGAGGGGGCATGGGGAGACGTCCTTTTCATAAAATATACATGCATAACAAGATTCATGCATCCACAAAGAGACACCGTAAAACTTATCAGCATGGCTCTACTCAAAGTTCAAAGAAACATTAAATATTGTATCAACTAAATGTTAGTCAATTACTTCACCTTCACTGAGCCAAGCATATCATTATCGGAATCCCCTTCAGTAGTATCAGTTGAACCATCTTGAAGGTTTGACCGATCAAGCAATTTTAAAATTGCATTTTCATCCCACAGAATCTTGCTGCTGTTATCCGTACACTTATCTTGGTATACATCTCCCAGACCGCCAGTCCTCTTCCTTTGCTTGATTTCTATGTCTGCTACGGTCTCCTCTTTGCTACTATTATTATTTTCACTTGTATTCAGGCCAGGAGAATCGTTGAAGAGTTCTTCAGTTCCCCATTTCAAAATATCTTCTATTTCTTTTTGAGATCCAGACTTATTTACAAAAAGCTGATCAAGCATCAGTTTCCTCTTAGCAAGCTGCAAGATGCGCTCTTCGACACTAGCACGAACCACAAGCCGGTATACCAAAAGTCTATTTGATTGTCCAATTCTGTGTGCTCGATTCATTGCTTGGATATCTGCATGAGGGTTGAAATCAGAGTCGTAGATGATGACAGTGTCAGCAGTTGCCAAATTTATCCCAAGTCCACAAGATCGAGTGGATAACAAGAAAACAAATCGACTTTTGTCTTGGTTAAAGCGTGCAATCGCTGCCTGACGATCAGCTACAGCAACAGAGCCATCCACTCTCTCATATGTTTTAGGCCCAAATTCTATGTTCAGATAGTCCTCCAGGATGTCAAGAAGCTTGGTCATTTGTGAGAAAATAAGAACTCTGTGTCCTTCCTTATGTAAAATCTTTAGCATAGAATGCAGAAGAGTCAGCTTAGCCGAAGCCTTTATTCTCATTTCATGAAGAAATTCAGCGGATCCAGAATCAGGCTCAGTTCCTGGTATGAGATATGGATGATTGCAGACCTTTCTAAGTTGCATCACAATGTTCAGCATGGACTGTTGAGCAACCCCTTTTCCAATATTCCGCAATATTTGATAATTCTTTGTAAGCATCGCACGGTAATATTCAGCTTGGATGGATGACAACTCAACAGGAACCATTCTTTCTGTCTTGGGGGGAATATTTTGCATGGCATCCTTTTTAAGTCTACGAAGCATATGAGGAGCAACAAGTTTTTTTAATTCATCAACTTTTTCGGCAGTTGTAAGATCATTAAATTTCTCCTCAAATGAATATAGAGAAGGAAATGATGCTGGTTGTAAGAAATTAAGCAAGTTGTACATCTCACCAATATTGTTCTGAAGAGGGGTACCAGTCAACAGTACACGTTGTTGAAAAGAGAATGAATTCAGCAAGCTGAAAAGCTTACTTCCAGAATTCTTCAGTCGATGCCCCTCATCAACAATAAGAACCTCCCAAGGAACTCCACGCAAATGAGAAGAATCAGCAAGAACCATTTCATATGTAGTTAAAAGCACATTAAATTTATAAGCTTCTGTTTTCTTATTCAATCTACTTGGATCACCAGCATGCCATTCATACTGGCGAATTATGGCTCTTGCTTTAGCACAGCCATGATAATCCACAACATTCACATCTGGAGCCCACAGTTCAAATTCAGCAAGCCAATTAGGCATTGTGGAAAGGGGTACCAAGACCAGGCAAGGAAGTTTAGCTTTGAATTCAAAATACAATGATGAAATAAAGGCACAAGCAGACACTGTTTTCCCAAGCCCCATCTCATCAGCAAGTATCACATTCTTAGACTTATACCAGCATTTACGCAACCAATTCAGAGCCTCAAGCTGGTGGGGAAACAGGGAACCACCTTTTAGCTCCTTAGGTTGCTCTGTAAGATTAACTATATCATTCTGATGGTCATTGCTTTTTCTAGTTGAATTTTCCTTTGATGCATCCTTTTCCTGCGTAAGGGTTTCAAGCTTATTAAAAAGTGTAATCAGATGAGAAGAGTTTTGAAGCACAGGTTCATCTAAACTTTCCCAAGTGCATTCATCATATGGTAGTCCAGTCCATTTCACAAATGCTTCAGATGTTCCATTTTTAGAAGTGCGAAGAGCAAGCAAACGCTGAGGCTGCTTCCAACGCTCCTCACAAATATTTATTATTGACATCCCATACTTCGCCTTGTAATTTTCTAGTTTCCTCTTGGCAAGAACTTTCAACTGGGACTCCGAAATCCAACTATTATGAATATGAGACTTTCCTACCCACTTAACTAAAAACTCATAGGAAACTTTATCTCGATTTGGACATGAAGATTCAACCACATTAGCATCCTGAATTTTGTCGTCAACACTGCTACTCACTACCTTCTCCATATCCACTTCTTTTAGTTTTGTTTCAAGAGACACCTGTATTTCACAACTTCTTGGAAACTCACTGTTATCCTCGCTTCTTGAAGCAGCAGTGACACTCTCCTCTGCCTCCATCTTGTCATTTTCCTTTTCATAATGTTCAGCAGATACAGCAGAATCATCCTGATCATTGCCATCCTTGGGACAGGAATCTAAATCATCAGTAGCTTTATTCAATGAATCTATGGGATTTCCTTTCTTACTTTCCTTTGTCATTGATCTTCTGTATACATTAATTTTTCCCACTCTATCAGAGTTTTTCAGTACTTCTTCATCAGAACTCTTGACAACGTTTTGAGGATCCTCTACCAGTCTGTTCTGGTTTTCTGAGATTACCAGATCACCAGAAGGTGGGTCATCCACAATGGTCAAAGATGCATGTCGTAGTGAGTTTGTGTTCTCACCTTGAATTCGACACCCTAGAACCCGATCAACCTGAGAGGCAAACATACGAGCAAAAATTAAGTCATGATAATGACATAGAGGATACCAGGGAAAGCATTTTCTTTAACAAATAAACGCAAACCATCTGACAGAAGCACTTCTAGATGGTTTACCTGCAGAGGTCCAACAACAGCCCTGTCTTCATGCATCAAAGTATCGTCCACATGACTTCCTGCTTTATCATGCTTATTTGTTGTGTCTTTCATTGCCTGAGAGACATCCAAGTGAAAACAATTTGCATTAATAATAAATAAAAAAGCAATAGCATCTCAACAACAACTATATTTCATAACATCTCAAAAGTTTTTTTTTCTCACTAGGATATGTTTAAAACTATATTCAAGATTGCTCTCCTAATATAGGTAAGTGTATTGATAGTTTGATACAGATCATCTCATTCAACAGTTCTCTCCTGTATCCTAGTCATTGGTTAACTGCTAGCTATTTGAGACTTGCATCATTCTTCCTTATTTTCATAATAAAGCTTTACTTGTTCCTAACTGAAAGCTCACAGCAGCTTAGGAGACAGGGACAAAGCATAGAATTGAAAAGGAAACTGAATCTCTAATAGCAGCCAAATTAAAATATGTAAATTTAGTAATAAATAAATATATAAACATTTTAGCTCTGTAATAAAAATGGCAATAATATTATGCCAGCATTTTTAGGCATATCTAAAAATCAATAAAATGATATGTACACCCAAATGAACAAGTAAAATAACTTTCTATTAGAAGAGTATGAAATAATTACCTATCAAGAACCAAATATATTGAAGATAAAATGTTTATAGGTCCTTAAAAGTAAAATCCAACAAGCAATTAGCAAGTAGAGCTAGTACCTCATCTTTCTTCTGGACACCAGAATCGATGTTTCCATCATCCTCTTTCAATACATAAGCAGAAATGTCTTGGATTACAGACTTCTTCTTCTTGTTAACTTTACTATGCCCAGACTTGCACTTCGCAGAATTATTGACAAAAGATTTTCCCTTTTCAGTCCTACGCTTCTTTTGACTAGTACTACTATCAACAACTTTATGCTTCCTTTTTCTCACTTCATCTCCACTAGCAGCAATTCCAAGAACAAGAGTCTTTCTTAAAGGCATTTTACTACAAAATAAATCAGGTTTACCATCCAGCTGTTCATCATCTGCCTCTAAATTAGAAACTTTGGAGGGAGATAAAGCTTCCTTAGCAGGTGAAGATGTCTTCCCCTCCACTGAGGAAAGTGTTGGAGACACACTTGATTTCTTTTCAGCAGCATCAGCACATGATGAAGTTCTTTCCATGGAACTCCCTGGAGATGGGTCACTTGGCTTGTTGCTACAGTTTGCATCCACTAGGGATGACAATGGGTTCTTTTCAAAGAATTTGACTCCCATACTAGAAAGAGGTTTTGCTTTGCTGGTGGACCTTTTCTTTGAAATATGGTTACTTCCAAAAATTCGAGATACCTTTTCCAGGTTAAGTGAGTTATCTCCAGCTTTTGATTTTGCATTGGAAATCTTTGTCCTCGCTCGTTTTGAAATTGAATCCAGGTGGCTTATGGGCTTTAGTTGATCATTTTCTTCAAAGCAGTATGGACATTGCCACTTCCCCATGGGCACGCGCTGAAGGAGATAACATGATCATAAACAAAATCAGATAAGAAAATAAATCCTGAGAACCATGGCTTCAAAATTGAAAGGAAAAAAAAAAGGATAAAATCAGCTCAAATTAACATACCTTAAGAGGTGGACTAAGACACTCTTTATGATAAGTGCGAGGACAGCTATCACAGCAAATTAAGCTGCCACCACGCTCACAGACCATGCAGTCATAGAAATGCTGGATCAGAAATTTTAATATATCACAGTTAGTGCGTCCAAGTAAAAATAGTAAATCAAAAGAAAAAGAAAAAAAACAGTTGAATTGGAAGCATCCCAGGAAGTTTTTCTTAGAATTAAGTAAAAAATAACAAAAAAAGTTAAGAAAGATGATAACAGTATGCTGCTGGAGAATAAAATACAGGACAAACTATAAAAGGAAATCATTGAGATGACAGGGCCATCGAATCTATGTACCAAAATATCTCTTTCTCAAGAAGAAATTTGTTAGAAGAAATGTACAAAGGCAGTGCGGACAATATATATCCTCTTAAAGGGAACAAGAAAGACTTCGTTTAGCATAAAATAACATCAGGAAAGCAAACCCACTACATATTGGAAAGAGATCTCTCTACTTCCCACTTATTAAAAAAAAATCTCTCTAATCAATAGCTAATTTATAGCCATAATCACAATTATCGGTGACCATATATTTACAAATGTGCAGTAAACCTAAAACTCGCGCTCCAGCTGGAGCATATATCGTATATGCACAAAACTTGTTACGAATAAACTAATGTCAAGAATCATCTCTCCCAAGAACTTAAGCAGTAGAGTAGAGGCACATGAATAACACGCTCTATCACGCAAGAGCCTATAGGACTTTAAGTGGGGATAATGCACATACCCACCTACCTTGTTACGAAATTCAACTTAATTGAGAAGAATGAGGACAGCAGAGATCAAACTCTAGACCACTTTGTAATAAATGCTCTAATACAATGTCAAGAACCATATCTCTCAAAAGCTCAAGCTATTGGGTAAAGGCACATGAATGATTTTTATATCTAGCAACTAATAGACTCAATTTTTCCTCCAAGGGGGTTGGCAAATGTCTGCTAGCAGGTTCCATACAGCAAAACTGCGGGTTATAGCCAGTTGGAACTTTCTTCTTCTAATGTGAGGGTCAACCATGATCAGAAGTAGATCCAGTCGCGACTAGTAGATATCACACCAATTGAAGCCAAATAGAAAAAACAAGATATCGACAGGAAAAAAAGGGCTCAGTCCAAATTAAGAGAGATAACAAAGTTGGAATACGAAGGCAACACTGGATACTGCATAGTGGGAGAGAATGAAAGTAGCAGCAGGATCTCCACAATAAAGGCACAATAGAAGAAGGTTAACTATTAGAAAGAACGAACCGATGGTTCTTGATGGAAATAGGTGTTTTCTCTGTGACAAGGACGAGCAGTAGCAGTGCATATACTCGTGATTTTAAGACTTAATGTTGACCTTTAAGGTCCTCATCCAATGAAGAGGTAATTCGAGATCTGGGTATAGGTAACACAATGTTAACAAGGCCAGAAATGAGTCTGGCATGTTGCCCAGAAAAATTTGCCAAGTTTGACACCTTTGTGATGCATCTGAAATCTCTGGAGAGTGAATTTAGAATCAGACTGAGGCAGACATTGCTGATGCTAGAGACAGGATATCTTTGTGCAACCATTTGGGAGAGGCTTTTGTGGCAGAGCAAAACATGTTGCATGATTCTGAACAATATTTGAAGTAGTTTGAAGAGAAATTGTTAATTCAACATCCCAGATCTCAAAGCATCTTTGATGCCCTCAGTTTGTTGTTGGAGGGCGCAGCGGCAACAATGTACTTTTGCAGGACTTGATGATCTTAACAATGCTGTTGCTGTCAACATTCAGCATAGGAATCACACTATCTGCGCTTTGAGTATGACCACCTTCTCCATGATATCGTTGTCAGACTCAGACTCAGACTCAGCTGACAAGTAGAACAGAAATGTGTGGGCCAAACTGAGACAGATCTGAGTCAAGGACTTGCCGGAATAACAATTTTGGGCTAGTATATGGATGAACCAGATGGAGATGTCTCTCTCGACAATCCATCGTGCTCTCATATTACAAATAACCAACTTGTGGCGACACCCCAGAGGTCCATCGGTGGTGATCTTCCAATAGCTGACTACACTATAGTTGAGTCATACAGATCAAACAAGTATTTCTGATGTGTGGGCCAGAGATCAATATGTGCGGGAGAAGAGAAAGAGGGGCCAAATGTCTGGTAGAAGAGAAAAAGTAGCCAAACACCAACTAGAAGATAGAAAAATAGGCATAAGAAATAGAAGAATAAAAACTCCAAACTGCCACAGGTAGGAGGAAAATTAGGGCTATGTAGGTCAAATTAATGAATGACCAACCAGAAAGCAAGAAACGTGTGACAGATGCCGCAGACGAGGAATTCTAGGTTTTTCGGAACTCAGCAATAGAATAGTGCAAAAATAGGTCACGGAAGATTGATACCAAAGTGGCATCATTCAGAAAATAGAGAGTGTGCTTAATTGTGTGTATCTAGGCTGCACATTGATATCTTATTTATAGTATAATTATAACTAGCCAATGAGGTAATGCGTAGCTAAGTTGCAGCCTAATTAATCATCTTAGTTATAGTTGACAGTGTATTTACACGTGCTGAATCTAACACATCCTATTTCAGATTACAAGCAATGACCTTTTGGACATCCATAACCCGCCTCAAAGGAGAAACTGACAGCAATGGAAACAAGAACAAATATAGCAAAAATTGTCTTGACTGAAAGAAATATAGATGCAACCAACACAAACAGAAAAGAAATGCAAGAAAATACTCAAGTTCTCATAATCAACTTTCTCTAATTAGCCAAAAAGTTGTAGTCAGTATTTATGGTAGCAAATAACGAAAACCCAGCTCCCAAAGGAAATACTAACGAGAATAAACAAGCATAACCTCACAAACCCTAGATCTAAATAAATAGGAAACAAAATAAATAGCCTAATATTATGTGGTGAAATATAGCCTAAACTAATGCATAATACACTTTTCCTTCTGACGATCAATTTCCTCCAAATATTTAACTCCTAATAATTCGTCTACGTTGGAAGTCTTTTTCATTTTAACAGCATTTATAATACAAAACATTTGTTTTTGGTTGGCAAACCACACAACTCTCTCCAATTGTTTGTTTTTGTGCTGCTCTGATTGTGGGAAGAGAAGTCATTCATAATTATATTATTCAGCTGCTAGAAAATTGCGGCATAGACTCTTTGATATTGTCCAAAAGGCAGAAAATTTGCAGAACATTCTCACATGTCTATTTCAGAGATTTTGAGAGGAGATAAGACAGCAAGGGCAGGGGAGGAATAAGGTGCATATGGTCGGAGAGGAATGTCGGAGAGGAATGCTGGAGCTTAAAGGAACAAACTCACTTGCTCGTTACAAATTTTTTTACAACAACTGTGGTTTTTCCACCAGTATGGGATAAAGTGGTCATCATAGACTCTCTATGGTACTCAGCTTCTTTAAAGGGTTTGGAAGTGACTCTATCAGTTTATAGTATTTCTTACTCCTATGTTTCTATGTTTTTCTTCTGATTCTCCTTATATGCATTGCCCTGTCTCTTGTACTCTTCCATCCTCATCCGTAAAGTTTCTGTTCTAGAAAATTAAAAGAAATAATATATTATGCACATATTATCCTAAATTACATTGGCATTCAACAGCCACAATGTACTTGCATAATACTATGCGGACCCTCCCCCTTTCTCTTCACAGGTTGGGTTTCCAACAGTTGAAATTGGAAGTGAAGTATACCAAACATGAAAAATAATCTCACCCTATGCTTTCTGTTAATTTTCCCCTTTTTATTAAAGGGATAACTTCAGGTAAACATTACTTAAGTATCAAATTTGGCATATAAAAAGGTAACTCACTCCATCACTTCCTTTCTTCTTAGACGAAATTTGATTGGTAGCCACATCAGTCTTTAGCGCACGTTTAGCCGAAACATTCCTAGAAGATTCAGATGTTACTGAATTGTCTTCTTTACCATTGGATTGTTCTTTACCATTATTGGATTGCTCTTTACCAGAGGATTGATCCTGTCCCGAAGGAAGCTTTCTCCGCTTGCGCTTTAAAACCCAGTTCCTGTTAATCATTGTAGGTTCTGATGATTTGTTTTCCTTCATTGTTCACATCTGTCCTACATAAGCAATCAAAACTTTGACCATCAGCATGTGATGAGAGAATGAAAATCCAAGGCATCAAAGCTTAAACAGAAAACAAAAATTACAGTGAAGGAACGTGCCAAACTAAAGACACATTCTAATAATTTTTTCAGAGAATACAACGATCCACTATTTGAAGATTTAAGTATTTCTCATTCTCTATTAAGCATACTATAGTCATGAGCACCAAATATTCCTCAACATGGGAAGCAAAACAAATTGGATTCAAGAGAAAGTAGGACACTGTATCTTCTTAATTAATCTCATGCTCTCAGCAACATCCAAACTACCAGTTTGCATTTTTCACTTTATTCGTATTTACACAAGTACAACCATCAAAGACTGTCTCTGATCAAGTATCCATCCGATTGGAAACAATGAACAGTGAATGGAGAACACCTCAAATAGCATTTAATAATAGCATTACCTAGGTCAATGCTCCAGAAAAGTTTAATGTGCGTAACCCTCTATTGTGGAAACAATGAATCAATCCCCCTACACAATCCCATTTCAAACGTTAGCCCGCAGTTTGCAATCATAATAAATGCAAAACACTTCAAAATGTTAGGCTATCTCAACAAATAAATACGTAAATAAACACAGAAACACAGGCACACGAAGGAAAAATTTCCTTGAGACAATACAGGATTGACAATTTCGCCATAATCCACATTCATTCCAGAGCCCAAGCAGGACCAGATTATTCATAGCAGCATAAGAAGGACAACCACAAGGACATTGCCATGCACAACTATCAAACGAGCTCAATCTCGTGAAGCATAAATGCACAATACACAAATCAACTAGACACAGTAATGTTCCAGCACACAACACAAACGAAAAAGAAAAGAAAAAGAATCGGCTAAAATCCAACAATTTACTTCAAACCAGTCAAGCATTACTATGCACATTCAACTCCAAACCAACACCCAAAAATCCCCCATTTGAAAGGACCAGTCAGCTCATGAACCAGTTCCAGAAGACCGACCCAAGTGACAAACTCCCTCAAATTTACAAACTTTACAGCAGGAATCACAATCAAAGAGCAAGTGGCACACGAAATTGGAACAAGCACAAACAGATGCAACACAAAACCCCAGAACCCAAAATTGCCCAGCATAGAACCACGTAAACAGAGAGCAAAAGAAGAGAAATTGAGAAGCGTACCAATCTGGACGATGGATCAAAGAGCAGGAAGGGGATTGATTGCATGAGATTGGGGGAGGGAAGAGGAGAAAGTGGGTGTGCAGAAAGGGGGGTATTAGGGCATGGGAAGCACGGGGAGATGAGAGATACGAGGAGAGAGAGAGAAGAGAGAAGAGGGGGCAGACAAATGAATAAATAGAGAGAGAAAAAAAGAGAGAGAGATAGAAAGATAGATAGCTGTTGTTGTTGTTTGTTGATGTTGGCTTTGTAGAGAGAGAGTGTGTGGTGTGTTGTGTGTGAAGAGAGAGAAACACACACACCAAATACGGATTCGCCGGGGTCATAGGGACGGGGTTACGCTCTGACATGGCAGTGGAGAGAGAGAGAGAGAGAGAGATTATATATATAAAAGAAGCTGGTTTTTTTTTGTGTTGCTGTTCCTTCTTGTTCATTCAAACCCACTCCTCCACTCTCGTCACGCCACGTGGCACCACCACCACGAGCCATTGCTCTTTCTTGTTCTTGTTTCTTTGCATATGCAATTTGCACTTCACCATGGTGGTGTTTTGATTAGTTTGATTTTGTGCTCTCTCTAATCACAAAATCAGTTATTGTTATTTTGAGATTGATAGAATGGAACGGAGAGAAAGGGAGAGGGAGGAACAACAATCTCTTTTCCCTTTGTGTTTTCTCTCATGATAAGTGATAACCCACACCCATCACTACTCAATAGCTTGGTGCATGTGTGTTTTTAGGGAGCTCCATTTTTCTGTTACTCGGTAATAATATGAAAAATATTATTTACACTCATTATATAGAAAACATTATATCTATTTATTATTTATTTATTATTAGATTAAATCTTATTTAATATAAGTTCCTTAAAAATCTCATCTAATAATGTATATGATATGAATCATCACAATTCACAATGTCCCATATAAACTAAATTTAAATAACGCATCTCTAATAATAATACTAATAATACACCATTTAACTTTTTCACTAGACAGCTTTTTCTTTTTTTTTTTTAGGATATTGGACTTTGCCCCCTTTTTTTTATTTTCCCTCAAGTATTTTTACAAATCCTCCCGGCGGATCAAATTGTTGGTGTTCATTATGGTATGTTTTGTTTTAGATTTTGTGTCACTACTGCTCTTTTAGATTCTTCAGGCCTAAAAAAAATTAAAAAATTGGTTCTTTCAAAGAGTATATAAGGAAGTAAGAATATACCTTCTTTTGATAAATACGCAATTGATGCCATAGAAAGTGAGTATTTATTTGAAAATATGTTGTTTTCTTAATTGCTATTGCATTATCAAAATTGAATTTTTCCTCCTAAACAAAAAGAGAGTATCGTTTTCTTATTCATTTGGTTGTATGTATTCTGGATAGATATGGCTATGAATTCTACATCTAAGGAAGGAGTTCAATATACTTCTGAATAAATACACAATCTTGATTTGAATTAAATTTTCTACAAATTTTATTGTCATCGCCCCATTATTATTGTCGCTAGTAATCTTTCAAATGGGAATTGTCACCGTTAAATATTATTTATTTTAGAAAATGTGTAATGTATATGTTATACTGTAAATGTATAACAATGGAATCCATATATGTTTCTTAAAATACTTTTACATATTTTGGAAGTCTTGTAAAAAATAATAAACACCTCCTATTAATAAATACCGCTCCATAGCCGTATAAAACAAATATTCAAAAGTTGCTAGTATTTTATTAATTACAATTATGTAAGATTTTTTAAATAGGATTTTCCTTTCTAATTTGGATGAATATATTCTAGATAAACTGTTATTTTATTAATTGCTATTTAGTAAGATTATTGAAATAGGAATTTTGGATGAAAAATACATTGGAAACTTAACTGATCAACTTTTAAATTAACATACTCACTCTTATGGATGACATTTGTTATTTCTCTTTCTCTTTTGTCCCTAAAAATATCATTCATAAGAATGAGTAAATTGATTATATACTTGATGGCGAGCTTCTCCATGAGAATGGTCATGACACAAAAGTCCTAGGCAAAAAAATATAAGACGATAATGATTTGTTACCCATCCTGTGGAATCCTCAAACCTGGAGAGTATTTTAATAATTTTATATGAATATTAATTTTAATAAATAAAATAATAGAGAATAATGGCCAAAAGATCAATTATGTCCATTCCCCCGACACCCCTACAAAACCCAAATGCAATGAAAAAATGAAAACAAAAATCGATGAAACCCTAATGAAAGATTATAAAGCTCATGAAAATTATGAAGACATTTGGTGTTTTGTAATAAAGTTTATAAGGATTATAAAATTTATGTTTCTTAATTATGTTGATTGTTGAAGTTTTATTGTTGTTGAATATATTTTGATATTTGAGACTTTGTTATTGTTGTTATACGTGACTTGGTGCAACTTTAATTTAGTTTAAGTTTTCTTGATTTATTTTTAACAAGGTTTTTTTTCATATTTTTTGAGTTAAGTATTTTTTTTTCTTTTTTCTTTTTTCTAACTTGTATTACTATTTAAAATAATATTTTTAGGATCCATGCGGATGCTCATTGTAACGACCTTGGAAATTGTTATCAGCACACAATGGACTAATTTTCTTACGAAAGTCTCCTAAAGTGTTAATCATGAAGATCGCGCAGCTTTATAAATAAAAGAAAATACATTTCAGTAAAACTAATCATCATAATATCAATAAAAGGTCCTTTACAAGATACGGAGCATGTACAAATCAAACTACGCTACACTCTGCTTGTAGTCCACTAGAGCACTCTATAAACTGACATGAATGTAAATTATCTTAAAGATTGAAATAACTTAATAATACTTCACAACAACATGAAGCTCACCAAGAGTCCAAACTGTTGAGATCTACTGAACAAGCGGCGTGTCTTCGGCAACGGTATCTGAAAAAAAGGTTGATGAGGGGGTGAGTCATCGCTCAGCGAATGACAAACTCCACAGGAACATGGGACAGTTCGTTATCATGGTATGCAAATGCGATACATAATATATATATATATATAACAATCATGAAAACGTTCATATAATAATAATAATAATAATAATAATAATAATAATAATAATCTTAAAAACATATAAGAACATAAGCAAGTGGGGAGTTCTCTAGATAGACATTTCGAACATTACGGTTTCGCTATATGATGCATTATCCTAGATGCACTACTCAAGTATCTAGGTCACGACAGTTAGGAATACACTGCCTAAGACCATAAATTCCTGAATTAGCAAGTCCAAACACTCACAGGAAGCCTCTATATATAAGGGGAGGAGAAGACCCCGTTTTATCTCTCTAATTGATGTGAGACTAATTCTCGCACTCGTCTTACGTGAGATGAACCATTACGAACATCATCTTGCACAAGATGAGCTCTAGAAACGATCTTCACCTTCCCTGTCTAACATCTCGCGCGAGACGTGCCTTCTTCTTCTTCTTTTTTTTGGGTTGTGACACTCATGGGGTGGATAACCATGGGGATGAGGACGAGGGAGAATTTTTATGTGCGGTGATCCACAGTAAATATTGGTGATTGGGGGAGTACTACTTGACCCTACCTTGGTCGATTTCTATCCTTAGATGTACTATATATAGATATGTGTAGTTGTTCTGACTTGGTCCAACGGGGTGTTGACTGTGGCGTTGGTGATGTTCCTTAAAAGTAACGATTTGCAAGGGACTCTAATGGTAAAGTGAAAATGCAATCTTATGTTATGGGAATAATGGATAATATTTATCTTTATCATGTTGATCGTTCTATACTTATAGTGTAAGCACAAAGAAAGGAATCGTGGTCCTTAGAGTGTGTTGAATGGAGGTAGTAGAATTCTTCAAACGATGGAGTAACCACCCACGATCTCATGGGATGATTTTGGGCATGTTTTAAGCATCATGTATACAAGTCACGACCGAAGTGGGTCTCTTTGGACATCGTGGATATGGGCCAAGGCAAACCCTACGTGGGCTCATGCCTTCATGTGGCCTCATTGGGCCTAATATTGGCCCTTAGGTCGGGTTTGATACAATAGTAATTATAAAATTTTATGTTAAAATCATCATGAATAAGACTTCTTTATTAGGTCAAGTTAAATATACTTTTAGATAAATACATTATTTTGATTAATATAAACTTTTCAAAATAATAATGTTACCACTAAGAGCAGTGTTGGCAACTTGGCATAGTGGTAGAGATACATTACAATTTTAAGGAATGACTTCGATTCTTAAAAAAACACATTAGTAAAAAATGTTACCATCCATCATCTTGTTGTATTGTCACCATATTAATGTTACTAAAGCATCCAAATAAAATATTAATCTTACTAACAAAGATCATCACATTAAAATATATAAAATACATGTTTCTTAAAAAATGTAAAATTTTAAAAAATAATCAAATCAAAACATTTGTACAATATTAAAATGACATTACTATATCCTCCTCATTAATAAGTGATATCGAGTTTGAGACATGAGAGTAGAATAATCAATGCTGGAAGTATGTAAGATTGTCCTAATCCATGTAATTTATTCATGTAATACATGTAATTTAATAGGGGTGTTCATTTGATCAAATTGACCTGATAAAATGAAAAATCTAAACAAATCCAATGAAGATGGTTTATGTACATGGAGGATGGGTCGCAGGAAAGTCATGAAGACATAAAAGGGCGGTGACTCGAGATATGGAATATGAAAAAGTATTGTGAATTGAAAAATGATGTCATTCAACAGAAGCACTTCATGGTTCGTATGAAGAGAAAAATAGTCCTTTATATCTGAAGAAGATCTTCTGTGTTTTGAGAGCACAAATGCATTTTATGAGATTGTTGTGTCTTTGTGTTTGATAAATTATGGACACTGGCACACAAATACATTTGTCTGACACATGTGTCACACGTATTATAATTAGTCTTGTTCAAACATGTTCGAATTATATCTAAATTTTTTTTAGCCATATTCGTATCGTATTTGAGTAAAAAATATTTTAAATATTAAATAATTTATAGTAATATGAATATTTAAAAAATTAACAAGTATTGACGTGAAAATATCTTAAAAGTTTCATATATTTTGAAAAGAATTTAAAAAATATTAAAAATTAGTAGTTTAATATCAATAAAAATATTATGTTATTATTATAAATATTTAATTTTATACCTATGTCGTATCCCGTAAACTTTTGAAATTGGTGTATCAATGTGCCGTATTCTTTGTCTGGGTCAGTACTTCTTAGGCTTTGAAGAACTTAAAAGAATGATCATTAAAAAATGTTCTCTCCCCAATCTTTTTTTGGACTACTAAGGTTTGTCGATATACAGTTACTATCTCCTCCTCTCAGTATCGGTTTTTGCCTTATTTGTCTTTGAGATATCTCTTTATGTTTGCACTGTCCTCACGTACCCTATCTATGTATTTGTTTCTATTTTGGAATAAATATTACCTATCTCTCTGTTAAAAAAAAAAATGTTGGTTTAGCTAATCTATTATTCCAAGGTAAAACCAAATCGATTAATATTGGTATGATTCTTGAATTTATGAATTTTCAACCCTACACCCAATTAACATTTTTTTTTTACTTTTAACATTTCGAAGTTTTACACTGATAAAACTTTTTGTTCGATAATTTAGTTCGGTTTGTTTGAGTTTGTTCTTCGTTGCAAAGCTGAGGACACATTTAACAAGTGACTTTTATTTGAAGCAAAATGTTGTTCCTTTCTTTCAGCACTAATTTGTGTTGAGACAAATTTTAAACAAATAGGCCTTCACGTGTTTCTCATACCGAAAGCATGCACATGTTGTGGTCATTCACTTGCATCTTTGTGAGGCTAGAACATAAAAACTTTCCATTCAATTAAAGTAATATATGAAAAATTGCATCCTCTGAACCCTCTGCAAGCAGATACATTTTAGATTTATTGGACCCTCTTTTAAATAAAAAGAAATTATATTAGAAATATATGCAAATGATTAAACATGCTAGACGGATTTGTCACAATTTTTTGATGCATTCATTTTGCAAAAGTGGGGCATGAAGTATGCATGCTCTTAGAACCTTTTCAGACATGTAAACTACGAAGGTGTGACTTCGAATTGGGTCAAGGTACATAAGCTATGTACCAAGTTAAAGAAATAAATCAATACGTTTTGAGTGCATCACATATAGTGTTCATCCTGAATCATTCAATTTTTATTCACGGTGATCATTCCATAGCACTATTATTTCATTGTATTTTTAGTTACTTTTGTTTGCTCGATTTATTTTAAAAGTACTTTGATAAAGTTTAAAAACATTTTTACAATTGTCATTCAATTAAATTATTTCATATACCTTTTTAAATAATAAATAAAAAAATCATTTATTTTTACTTATGTAAAAATCTTTAATGTCACTACATAGCAATTAACTTCGTAACCGTTTCAATACCCATCTCTCTCATTTTTTTCATATTGTTGCTTTTTCAAGGTTGTGGGGGGCGACCCATCAATTGATGGTGGTTGATACAAGGTCAAATTTGGATGGCAGATTTGTCAACAGCCTAAGCCATCATAACCCATTCGTTGAACTCGCTTACCTGCTGCCCCAAAAGTTTGCCCTTGACACAATGCCTCTGCCTTATTTAGTGACTTCTGTCTTCTATTTTCTTTTATTGTTTTTTCATTTCCAGTGCATATCAAGGGGTTTAAAACTAAATGTGTGATGTAGAAGGATAAGCTAAAGTGCATATGGCAACTTTAAAGAGAAAATATTCCACTCCAATATTAAGTAACAACTCTTAATGGGAATAGATCCTCTCATATTATTTTTTTACATGACAAAATCATGTTAATTCTTACTATTAAAGCAAGGAACAGTCGAGGGAAAACTCTGCAACCTGCAACCAAGCTAGCTAGCTTCTATTTCTATTTTGGTTATAACCAATTTTGTTGTTAGTTAGTTTGTTATGAAGTTGGTTAGGTGGTTAGAAGGCTATGATTCTGTGTAGTGCAACTCACAGAGCTTATGGTACTCCACTTATTATGTATATATATTTGCTCCTTCTTCATTTAATAGACCGAGCTTCATTTTTGCAAACTCAATTGAGAGAGAAAAGCTTACTTCCTTTTCTGAATTCATTATGGTATCAAAGCTCTGATCTTCAGAGCTCTGCTGTGCACTCATGGCACGACCACAAGGAAACAAGGGAAGCATCGTTGCAGGAAGCTCGCTAGAAGTTTTAGATGGCAACAATGGCGATCTGGTTCAAAACCCAAGTAGTCTGTACTACATCCAAGTGAAAATCCTTCACTGGTAATTGTTCTAACGATTCTCACTGGCTCAAATTACCATCGATGGCACAGATTGATGAGACGAGCTTTGATAGTCAAGAACAAGTTCAGATTCCTGAGTGGAGAAATTTTGAAACCTAAAGAATTCCATCCGTTGTATGAAGCTTGGGAAAAATACAACACGATGATACATTCACGGACAATGCACTCAGTTTCTCTAGCAATTGCGAGGAGCATTGATGGAATCGAAGATGCAACTTTAGTGTGGCAAGATTTGAAGGAACGCTTTGCTCAAAATGATTTTCTTCGGATTGCAAAGTTGTAGCAAGGTAACATGTTAGTGATTGACTATTTCACTGAGCTGAAAACATTGTGGGAAGAACTTGAAAACTACAGGTCATGTATTGATTGTACTTGTGTTGTTAATTGCTCTTACTTAGCCACTAGAAACAACCGAATGCATAGGGAATAAGATTATATTCTCAGATTTCTAATAGGATTAGATGATAGATATAGAAATGTTAGGTCACAGATTCTCATGAAGGAAACATTGGCTTCACTCAACAGAGTATTTACTGTGGTTTCACAACAAAAGCGAGAGATTGATGGTGACTTTGATGAAGAAAACAAAATTCTGATTAATGTTATGGCCTCTGATAACAAAAATGGGGTGAAAGGAAAGAATAATGGCAAATCTTGTACAAATTGTGATAAAGCAGGACATACTTATGATGAATGTTTCAAAATAATAGGATATCCTGCACATTAGAAATTTATAAATTCCTCAACAATTAATAATGTAACCACTGGAGAGGCAAAAATGAAAGGTGAGACTAAGCCAATCCAAGAGCAGCAATATGGTGCAGGACAAAGTTTCACACAAGAGCAGCATCAAGCCTACTGGCTTTGATTCAGCAGAGAGATATGCAGACAACATCATCAGGCACAGACACAACTCATGCTTCACAAATGAGCATTGTTCCATTTGAGAATTCTTTGAAAATAGGTATAAAGCAAGTATTCTATGCTGCATTTCAGATTTCAAGTGATTCATGGATCTTTAATTCTGGTGCCATAGACCACATATGTTCTGTGATGTCCTGGTTTAGCAGTTATAAGAAAATTAAACTAGTGCAAGTTAAATTGTCTAATCGTACTACAAACATGCTAACTGAATATTCTGGAAACATAACATTTGCATCAGGACTTAACCTGAGTGATGTGTTGTTTGTTGCTGACTTCAAGATCAACTTGATCTCTATATCTAAGCTAACTGCTAATGACAGTTATTTGCTCATATTTCTGCATGACAACATACAGTACAGGAGCAACATGAAGATGGTTGATTCTAGTAAGTAGCTTGGTGGACTGTACTATTTGGTTGTTGATAGTCCTGCTGCAGCTACATCAGTTCCTAGCATCAATGCTGTCTCAAGTTGCATTGACTTTACTATTCCTGAAGCTGCATTGTGGCACTTTAGATTAGGACGTCCTTCTCCTGCTAGGATAACTCTTGTCAATAAGCAATTTCCTTTTGTTAAGGGCAATGATGATATACCTTGTTATGTTTGCCATTATGCTAAACAAAGACATTTGTCATATGCAGCCAACAATTCAAAGGCTTTAGCCAAGTTTGAATTAATACAAATAGATATTTGGGGGCACTTGTTTGTAATTGGCTATCATGGCCTCAAGTATTTCCTTACTGTTGTGGATGACTATAGCAGATTCACTTGGACATCTATGTTAAAATCAAAATCTGAAGTTATGTCAAGTATCAAGAGATTTGTAGCATTCATTATAACTCAGTTTGATACCAAAATTAAAACCATCAGAAGTGATAATGGGCCAGAATTTAACATTCCTATCTTATATCATTCACTATGAATTTTTCACCAAACCTCATGCATAGAAACTCCTCAACAAAATGCTAGGGTAGAAAGGAAACATCAACATGTCCATAATGTGGCAAGAGCCACTCTTTTTCAGTCAAAGCTACCTAAGAAATTTTGGCCCCATGCTGTAATACATGCCACTTACTTGATCAATAGAGTGTCAACCCCTCTGTTAAATAATCAGTCACCATTTAGGGTGTTGTTTGATGCACAACCTGATATAGCCTCACTAAAGGCCTTTGGAGGATTGTGCTATGCATCCACAATCACGGCTGGGAGAGGCAAGTTTGATCCTAGGGCAAATAAGTGTGTTTTCTTAGAATACAAGCCTGGTGTGACAGGGTTTGTTCTCTACAACCTAAGAACCTTAACTATCCAAATCTCTAGAAATGTGAGGTTTTATGACCACATTTTTCCATATGGAAGCTCATTGCCATTCCCTGCTTACCCATCTAATTCATTACCATTACCTGATTGTTCACCAATCCAAGTTGCAACTGCAAAACCAAATTTCCTATCCAACTCACCTGCACTTGCTCCATATGCAGAATCTCCAGAACTTGTTCCACAAGAAACAACTGAAAATGCACGAGACCACTGAGCCTAAAATTTTTGAGTTAGCCACTGAAATTCCTGAGTTAGCTACACAGCTCAGAACATCTACAAGAAACAAAAAGCCTCCAATGTTTTTGAAGGACTATCAATGCAACAATACAGTCAGCAACTGCTCCATTAACCAATCCTTCATCAGGTCGTTGTAAGTATCAAATTTCATGTTATGTATCCTTTGCTAAGCTAGCTCCATCATTTCATAAATTTGCATATGTTATTGCTACTGATTTTGAACCAAAGAGCTATGCTGAGGCCAACAAGTATGATTGTCGGAGACAAGCAATGCAAGATGAGATAGCTGCTCTTGAACCAAACAAGACTTGGATAGTTACTAATTTGCCTACTGGTTTTACACTAATTAGGAACAAATGGGTATTCAAGATCAAAAGAAAAGTTGATGGCACAATTGAAAGATACAAAGCAAGGCTTGTGGCAAAGGGATACAATCAAGTTAAGGGGATAGATTACTTTGATACTTTTCCCCGGTTGCAAAGATCACCACAATTCGGACCCTCTTGGCAATTGCATCTATAAAAGGATGGTTCATCCACCAATTAGATGTTAACAATGCCTTCTTACATGGTGATCTAAAAGAGGGAGTGTACATGACTCTACCCCCTGGATATTCAGTTGCATCACGAGGACAAGTTTGCAGATTAATAAAGGGTCTTTATGGCCTTAAGCAGGCCAACAGACAATGGTTTGAGAAACTGTCACAAGTGCTGCTACATTTTGGTTTCATCCAAACTCCCTTTGATCATACCCTTTTCATAAAAGCAGACTCCTCTAATTTCATTACTCTTCTTGTATATGTTGATGACATCATCCTAGTTGGTTCTTCAACCACAAAATTTCAAAGAATTAAAACAACTTTGGATGACAATTTTCGCATCAAAGACTTAGGGGAACTATGGTACTTTCTTGGCCTAGAGGTGGCTCACTCACACAAAAGGATCACTCTATGCCAACAAAAATATTGTATGGACTTGCTCCAGGATTCAGGGGTCCTAGACTCTAAGTCTACATCCACTCCTCTTGATATTGCCATCAAGTTACATCAAGATGGGGGAAGAGCCTATGATAATGTTCTTGGCTATAGTAGACTCAGTGGTCGTCTATTGTATCTCACTCCACATGACCAAACATTGCATTTGCTTGCCAACAATTGAGTCAATTCCTTGCCTCTCCTACCATTACACATTATCGAGCTGCTATGCGTGTATTAAGACACCTCAAGGGGGCTCTAGGACATGGCATTCTATTTCCTCGAACCTCAGAGTTGCAACTTGTCGGATACAATGATGTTGGCTGGGGAGGATGCTTGGACACAAGAAAGTCCATCTCATGGTATTGTTTTGTCCTTGGGGAATCCTTAATTTTGTGGAAAGCAAAGAAGTAAACCTTTCCAAGTCCTCGTCTGAATCAAGAGTACCGTGCCTTAGCGAGTGTCACTTGCGAGCTACAACGGTTCAACTATCTGTTGGCAAACCTTTAGTGCAGCCCCTCTCACTCAGCAACACTATATTGTGATAATCAAAGTGCATTGCATATCGCAGCTAACCCTGTGTTTCATGAACGCACTAAGCACCATAGATATCGATTGTCACATTGTGCTCGAAAAATTTCAAGCAAGCCTTATGAGATTGCTCCCGGTCCCCACACTAGACCAATGTGCTGACATTCTTACTAAATCTCTGCCTCTGAAATTGTTTGTGAAACTTGTATCTAAGCTTGGCATGATTGATATTTATCAACCATTGCCAGCTTGCAGGGGGGTCTTAGAGCAAGGAATTGTCAAGGGATAACACTACAACCTGCAGCCAAGCTAGCTAGCTTCTATTTCTATTTTGGTTATAACCGATTTTGTTATTAGTTAGTTTGTTATGAAGTTGGTTAGGTGGTTAGAGGGCTATGATTCTGTATAGTGCAGCTCACCAAGCTTATGGTACTCCACCTATTGTGTATATATATTTGCTCCTTCTTCATTTAATAGACTGAGCCTCATTTTTGCAAACTCAATTGAGAGAGAAAAGTTTGCTTCCTCTTCTGAATTCATTACACCATCAATCTTTTAATTGTGTATGTCATATATGAGTTTCACATTTTCAATGAATGGTGTAAAATCTAACATGACCTTGTTATCTAAAAAAATAATGAGAGAATCCATTCTCGATTAACAACAATTTTCTCATTTGGGAAGGCAGAAGTGAAGTAACTAGTAAGTTAAAAACACGCTGTCAAGAACATGCAATGTAAGTTTCTTGACTGATAATGTTCTGCTCTCCTCTTCCTCATTCCAATACCTCTCTAACAAGACTAGAAAGTACAACGAAAAACCAAAAAAGAGAAAATTTTTAAAGAACAGATAGAACAACCAAAGGCCAAAGAAGTAATGATGCTTCAGCATCTTCCATGCATTTTAAAGATGAATGCAGGTTTACCACCCAACAAGCAAGAGTTTTAGAAGCGCCATCCGAATATAGAGACCGTTTTTGGCCTGCCTAAAGTAAGCAGCCCTTGGATCAGCATCAACATCGACGGTGATCTGCATGAATTCAAAGCGAGTCTTGTAAATCAATTATGTACACTCAACACTTGCTCCTAAAGAGGGAAGTTCTTGTGTGGTTCAAGAACGCTATGTTAGACATGTTTCATACCACACAATGAATGACATTTCAGCTATAAGTGGTGAGTCATCCACCTCAGGAGGCTGAAATATCATTCATTGTGGCCTGTTGAAGCATATCCAATGTGACGCTCTAGGACCACACAAAAATTTCACCCTAAAGGGCATCATCACAACATTTAATATGGCATGCTTACTTCATCAAGTCTAGGAAGAGGGTGCATGACCACGGCATGACGTTGCATCACTTTGAGAACATCCTGATTCACAACATACTTGCCTCTAGCCTCTTCATAATGGTCAATTCTTTCTCCAAACCTTTCTTTTTGAATACGAGTTTGATAAACCACATCGCACTCTGAAGCCACTTCCATTAAATCTGCACTTTCTTCCCACTTTACTCCCATTGATGTAAGATAGTCTTTTATATCATCCTATAAATGTAAAATAAACAATGAAAGAACAAGGGTGTGCTTTGCATCAATACAAATCGAAAGGTTAAAAATGGCAATATATCTAGACTTATATGTCTAACTGCATTGCCATGTTATCACTTAATTTAATGTCTAGATACATTGTCGTGTTATCACTTAATTTTCTCTTACCGATTTTACATCCTACCAACCATAGCATGAACCCTCAAATCAAACATATTATCTTGTCATGATGAGTGAAAAATTGGTATGTTCAACAATTACCTTCATTTTAACCACATCGGGAGCAACAAAATAAATTTTCACATCCTTGTACTTGGCGAGCAAGTATGCCAATGAACGAACTGTCCTCCCATTAGCAAGGTCTCCCACAAGCCCAACTTTTATTCCATCAAGCTTCCCAACCTCTCTTTGAATGGTGTAGACATCTAAAAGTGCCTGAGTAGTTTGAAAAAGTAGCAAAGCTTTATGCTCGTCTTCTTATAGCAGTAATACTTCAATTGCACATTCTATCACACAATAATAATAGACCTTGCAACAATCTATCCTTAACATAACTGAAAAAATAATCACAATTCATAACCTAGAAAGCAGAGAAACCTGCCTCAAAGTCCTTTCCAGCTTACAAGTATAACATGAGAAAAAGAGAAAAACAAAAAAAATTAAACCTGGATTCTGTAGAAGCATAAACAAAACAAAAGGTACTTGAAAAGACTTGCTGATGGGAAGTTCACAACGGGTTTAAAGTTAAGATCCACTACAGAGATGCCTAAGCTAACATCACACTCACTTCTCTTGATATATTGAAATACGACACTCCAAGTCAATTTTTCTCCCAATAAGACCTACATTTTGTTTTATGGCTTTTGACATGTTTCAATATCATATTTTGTGCAGCCGTCTTTTATTACCTAAAGATGACTCTAAAGCAGGAAAAAAAAATGGACATTTCATGTATTCTCTTACAAAATTGAATCACTATTTGACGCAACATTTGTTTTAAACAGGAAAAATAAAGCACCCTTAATAGATGTACTAGTATATAGAAATTGACTAGCAATGAGATGGATAACCTAAATCAGTTTCATCCAGCAGAATATTCTATCCCATCCAATGTATTTGACATTCTCTATGGAAACATTACTTTGATAATAACAGGCACTGCCACGGAAATTTCATGCATACCTGGGTGGGATGTTGTCCAGGACCGTCTCCTGCATTGATTATCGGAATGCCAGCTGTAGCAGCGGCTCTTCTTGCAGCACCACTTTCAAAGTGTCTCATCACAATTATATCAGAGTAACCCTCAACTGTTCTTATTGAATCTGCAAGTAAATCTACATGAGTCCCTTTTAGGAAAGAAATCCACAGAAAACTTGAAAACATAAATCAAGATAAATGACCTTCAAGTGTCTCTCCTTTAGCTGCTGAAGAAAATTCTCTCGCATTTTCGGTTGTCAAAACCTCTCCACCAAGTCTTTTCATGGCAGACTCAAATGAAAGTCGAGTTCTAGTAGAGGGTTCATAAAATAAAGTAGCCATAAGATAACCCTTTAAGAGTTGGCTACCAGGAGAATTCTTTTCAATATTCTCCATATCTTGTGCAACTTTGAAAATGGCATTGAGAATATCTCTATCAAACTGTTGAGCTTCAATAACATCATCAAGTTGAAATTTCTGGCCCACTGAAAAAGAAGGCACGTGTTCAACTTTCAAAGAACGGCAATGGATTCCATTCCTTTGCAAGATTGGTGTCATTTGTTCCCATTTTGATAACTTCTTTAAACTTAAAAATCTTGAATTAAGACAGCATATTGATTTGAAATAATCAGGTTCCATATAGGAGTTTTTGCTATGACAGCATAAAACATCCTTAGAGCAATTTGATATCTTCGGAGCAAGCACCTCTATATGCATTGAGCAGGAGAAAAGAGACGACGAAGCAGCCATTGCAGACAGTACCAACCCCTAAATAAAAAAATAAAAAAAGCATCATTAATTGGCTAATAAATATCATTAGCCAAATCAGTTATCTCTAAATAAGCGCAAAAATATCATTTAAAACCTTTAGGGTTTAGCTCGTACAAAAGTCAAGCAGACAACGAAAGGTAACATATTTATGCAAATTCCAACCAGCACATAATCATAAAATGAACAACTCTAAACTTCGCTTTTGAAATCTCAATAATCCATCACAATGTATAAATAAAGTTCAACTACTAATCGAAATGACAGGACCATTTTCCACAGCTATCAATCATTGTGTCAAAAAAAACAGAAATTTTTAATCACTAAACCCAGAATTCAAACACACGAAAACTTAAATGGGAAACAACAAAGAGAATCCAATGCATCTTTGCACAACCTGCACACGAGATGCATCAAGACCAAAAATTCAGACTTGAAATTCCAGGAAACAGCATATCAAAAAATAAAATTAAATAAAAGGATTCTACACGGAAAAGCACAAAGCATAGCCTCCCATGTAAGAATATCCCATTTAACACGTAAAAACAAGTCCCCAACAAAATACCCACATCCAAAAATTCAAAATTTAGCGCATATTCGAGAAAAAAGTTAATTTTGGAGATATAATCATCGTCCCTTTTTTTCAAAAGTATGTCAAAAAATAATTTTGACCCAAAAAATAAGCTAATTCAAATACACAGCTAAATCACCATGGATAAATTACGCAGAAAAATAACAAAATTTGTAGGATAACAAAGAAACTGAACACAGACTCAGTGTATACCTGTGCTTCAGTGGTAGCGTGGTTATCTCAGAGCTAGAAGAGCTTGGTGAGAGAGTGAAAGAGAGAAAACACAATAGAGGGAGAGGGAGAGAGAGATCTTCTTATCAGAGGAACAAGATGAAGAGGCGACATTGGAAGATGAAGCCAGTGGTTTTTTTGGGTGGCGCCTAGGCTACTTTATTCGCTTTGTCCATTTATTTTAAGGTTACAAATTTAAATTTAAAGAAAGATTATTTATATTTTTAAGGTCACTTTATTCACCTCAGACCGTATAGGGTTATTTAAATTTTTTTTTTTTTGATAAAGGGTTTCAATTTTAATTTTATTAAAATTGATGTAATTGATCTACTCATAATCTTTTGGACGACAATTTGGGAATATGCCAGAATCAATTGTAATAAGTTAATCAGCATCCATTAACATGTTTTTGATTCGTTATGTTTTGGTGTAAAGTCAAAATCAATTTTATTGCGAAAATGATTGATTTCGCTTGATTGGAAAAGAGTAACCTCAAATTTGCTTTTGTGACGAAATAATTATAAACTTTAGATTATCCACAAAGGTATCATTATTCTAATAAAAATAGATTATCTCAAGTGAGTTTTTGATCAAGTGAAATCAAGTGAATTTTTTTTCCATTAATTGAGAATAATATTTCTTACATCATCAACTAATGGTAATATATCCACCCTTTTATTAGTAATCTTTTAAAACAAATAATTAAAATTTGAGACTATGTTCAAGTTAATAAAATAATTAATTTTGTTGCTATTTATAGATTTGTAAATGCTTAATTATTTGTAGATTTGTGATGAAATTAGATTTATAAGAAAAAAGTGTTGATGAAATATTTAATTTAATGTTTGATTAACTTTAAACCGTCAAATTCACTTGTTCTTTATATATGCTCGTAACAAAGAGATAATAGACTTGAGAAATGAACCATGCACACAAAACAAATAAACAAAAATAAGTAATTTTAAATACACATATGTCTGTATCCACATAAATATTTTGTGATAATATTTATTTTTTATTTGTAAAGTTTATTTCTCTATTTTATAATATTTAATTCTTTGTGTGATGTACATAAAATGTATTTTTGAGGTGTTCAAATAATATTTGTGTTTAATAAACACTATTGAATATAGCGCATACTTTTATTTATTTATTTATTCAAAATATAGTGCATACAAATGTCAACAAGCAGCAACAGTTTCACTGAAAATTCTGGAAGCATTTACTGTGGCAAATGGACAATGCCTAGAAAGAAAGAGGCAGAGAAATGAAAGAGCAAGTGATTTATATAACTCATTTTTTTTAAATCTTTATCTCAGTTATTAAGCTAGTAAACTTCATGCCAGTGTCGTCAAAATGAGTTCGAATCACAAGCCTAACCCATTTATTTAATTAAATGAATGAACTAAATATATAAAATTCAATTCGTGAATAATAAAAATTTATTTAGCCCCAACTCGTTTAATCCATGAGTCAAATTGACTTGTTTAGTATAAAAATAGACATAACTGACATACTAACCCGTTTATCAGCATTAAATGAGTAAACCAAACATATAAAATTTGTGTCATTAATTTTTGGCCGGAGTTTGTTGTCTATCAAAGACCCTTTTTTTTTGCTTGGCCCAGCCTAACTTGAAGCCCCGTTGGCCAGCCTTTTTTTTTTCTTGAACAAAAAAACCTATTTTCCAACAAAATAGAAAAAAATACCATTCATCATGTCTAACAACAAAATATTACAAAAGAAAATTAAATTTGGGAGAGCACAACACAGACTAAGCACAACCTAACTAAGATAAACACAATAAAACACAAATACACAATAGTTACATTTTGTTTTATAAATTGTTTTTTAATTAGAATACATAATAATTACGCATTAAAAATGTCTAGTTTATATTATTATGCAACAAGTCACGTGGCTTAGTAGTCATGTTATGCTTTTGTAAGTGAAGTATCTAGGTTCAACTACTGTATAAACCAACTTTAATTTTTTTTTTCTTTTTATGAAATATGTATATTTTCTCATAACCAAGTTGGCCTAATAGGCCATGAGAACAGCTTAATGTCTGACTTATTCTCATCCCTATTCATGCCCATCAGTTTTTCAAGAACTTTCACAACCTATTTGAAAATCTCATGCAATTGAATTCCCACAACAAATGAATTCAATTCCATGGTTTGGAACCAACTAATTGGATAAAATTAAAATCCAAAAAGAATTGAATTCTCTTGAAATGACCAAAAACAAATCATACCCAAATCGGTCTAATTTGCAAATCTCACTTGATGCAGTTGAAGCTAAAGATGAAAATACAAAAATGCCCTCTACAACCTAAATATTTTCTCCTCTTGTTTTCCGTTCTTCTCACTATCGAGTCTTTCCTACTGTTATTACTGCTCCTGATAATGTATGTCATGCCCAGTTCATTCTCCCAACTCATTTCTCCCATTTCTCATGCTATGCTCATGTTTTTTTTGTTGTTATATGAGCCTCCCTTCAACATGGCAAAAACGAAAAATGAAAAATGAAGTGGGAAAGATTTCATAACATGGGCATGAACAATTTCAATTTATTAGGTAATAGTTGCATTGAGAAAAAGTGACAGACAATCCTAAAAATGTGTGAGAATCCTGTGATTTGGTCTGAGGGCTTGTCTTCCTACTTGTAACAAAGTAGAATACATGGAAGAGAGGAAGGGTTGTTGGGGTTTGATGTGAAACTGGACCATGATGTTTTTTAATTATGGTCATAATCAGTTTATAAAATGTTTGAATCAGCTCAAGTCTATCAAAGATAGAAGAACCAACCACCATTAAGATAGAAGAACCAACCACCATTATCGTCCCTCCCTGAACCATCGCACAAAGGAGGCAATGGTAGTGGAATGGAATTGATAATCAAATTAGTATCTGTGATATAGATTACATCATAAACCTAATCCCAGTTATATGCTAAATAATTGAGTTTTTATACTACTCACTCATGAAACCAACAAATCCATAGTAACCAATCACAATGTAGCTAATTCAACAGCTACAATTAGAATATCAACAATAGATAACAAACCTACCATTACTTGGGAATAAGATGTTTTAGCTAAGTAACAATTTACATCACTCAAGTTAAATAGGAAACAAGCCTGACTAATCTCAAGCTAGAAAGTGCAAACATTAGTTACCACGAGAGGACACCAATATAAACGTTATGAAAACGATTGATTAAAAGTAGTAGACAAGATAATCAGAAGTTAAGCAACTCTAATGGTTATCACAAAACTCTTTGAGTATCAACTATAATTTAAATGAAGATAATAGTGAAAGGACATCTGACCTAGAAGATGAATGAATTAGGACACTTCTCACTAACCATCGTAAACAACCAAATGAGAACTTACTAATTTTCCGAGCCTTCTTTGTCCATTTTAGTGTTGCACTAATATTAAATGGTAGTATATATAATTATAAATTAAAGTTGTGCACTTCAAACAGGATCAATGACATATGTTACAATGACATATGTTACAGTTGAGAGTAACATTATCAAAAGGAAAGAAAGAGATATGGAAAACCAATAATCAGCTGCTTTATCCAAATTCCGACAGCTTACCCTGGATAGAGCTGCCCGCCATGAAAGTCAAGAAAGAGCACAGAATCTAAGAGCCTTTGCCTCAAAGCCTAAACCTTGAATACACAGTTTGTATGCTTCTTCCCCATTAACGGGTCACAATCACAAAACTATTTAAATCACAAAGCATCACACAAAAAAAAAAAAACACATTGACTAAAAATGTCTTGTTAACCAACCCCCACAAGCAATTGAACCTAGCACTAGATCATACAAGAAATCTTCTTGCAGATACATAGCATTCTCCCACTAAGTTGGGTGGGCTACATGGACCAAACAACATTATTGTCTATAAGCATGTCTATAGAGAATCCATTTAAATTTAACTCTTCCTTGAAGGATTCATCTTAATTTTCTTGTCCCCCTTAACCTCTTACCCTAACTATTGATCTAGTCTCCATCCGATCCACTCTTCTTACTTAGGCAGACTTCTATAGGTCTTCTCCTCTCCCCCATGAGCAAACCACCTAAGGTTAGATTACAACATCTTTCCCCACATAAGTGCTAACTCAACTTCAA
Organism: Nissolia schottii; assembly: GCA_003254905.1. NCBI lineage: Eukaryota > Viridiplantae > Streptophyta > Magnoliopsida > Fabales > Fabaceae > Nissolia > Nissolia schottii. The sequence continues at coordinate 495,608 of QANU01062782.1, forward strand.
GACAATCTCAATCATTAAAGAACTTAACAAAGCGAAATAGATTTATTTTTCCAATTTAATGATAATTGGAAAAAGAAAAAAAAAAAAAACTTCTATTTGGGCAACAACAATAACCTTAAGTCAATACCACCAACAATACAAAAATGCAGCAGTGAGGAAAAAGACCAGTAACTAGTAACTAGTAACTACTAACACTGAGCTTCAGATACTAAACAAGGATTGGCTCATTTAGATGAACAAACAAGCACAACATCCAAACTCAAAAGTACAATGTACCATTAGTCCTTTTCCTTTTTAATCCCAATGTTATACACTATTCCATTACAATAAACAAAAGAGAGATTAAAAATTCCAACTTACACAACAAATCAAACCCATCCTCCTCCTCCTTCAATCATACATCCATATTTTCCATCTGAATGCTGCTTTTCAAGGGCACGTACTCTCCAAGGTATCCACCAAGATGATCGTGCAGCGCGCTCTTATCAATCCCCTGGTGATGGTAACTCTTGCAGACATAGTAGAACACACTCTGCACCAACAACCCAACCAGGTTCACAATCACCAGCACCCCCACAAGGAACCCACCAACAACGATCCTAGCAAAAACGCCGTAGCTGTCCCCACCGTGCACCACCACGCCGCTGAACACCGCACCGATGACCCCACACACAACGAGGTAGCCGGCCACGAGAACCGCGGCGTACTTGGCCCGCCCCTTCAACAGCTCGTAGCTCTTCCTCATCGCCGCCAAGCCATAAACCGGCTCGAGAACCGAAACCACGCTGGCGAGGTGCCACAGGGCGGTGATGTAAACGTGGACGACGAGGAAGAGAAGCAGGATGACGAGGACGGCGAAGAAGAAGAGGAGGGTGTTGTCGGTGTCGACGGCGATGAGCAAGAGGACGAGGAAGAGGACGAAGAAGAAGTTGTAGAGGATCATGAAGAGGGTTACCCAGAGGAAGGTGATGAAGAGGCGCTTGAAGACTTTGGGGATGGCGGAGAGGGTGGAGGAGAAGGAGACGGGCTTGTTGGTGTAGAGAGATGCGACGGTGAAGACGACGGCGGCGGTGGAGAGGAGGGAGAAGGCGAAGAGGAAGAGGAGGTAGCAGAACTGGAAGGTGAGGAGTAGGGTCCACTCGTGGGAGGTCTGGGAGGGGTCCTGCGGGTAGGGGGATTGGAGCTGGGAGAGGAGAGGGTGGGTGAAGAGGGAGTGGGCGAGGATGGCGAAGGAGAGAGGGAAGATTAGGGTCAGGGTTATGAGGTAGAAGGTCTTCGGGGATCTCTTCGGGATTGAGATCGATTCTCTCAGGATTTCTGGCATGTTCAGGAATTGCAGCTCCTCTGGTGCGAGATCCATTCTGATTGATGGTGGTGGAGATGATGCACACAGAGACAGAGAGGACCGTCTTGCTTCTTATTTTTCTGTGATTTCCTTCCAGATGCGGTACACGTTTTTGGGGAGAGATCCAGATGGCGATTGTTGACTGCTCCACCTATATTAATAATCTGTATTAATAATTTATTGCTATGGATTCTTTTTCTTTGGCTCAATTTTAATGCCCTCTTCTTTGCTTCCCTCCCATCTCGCCTTTTCTATTATTTCTTTTCTTTTTTTCATTCACTTGTTTTATTCTTTCTTTTAAGAAAGCTACATTCACTCTCCAAGTTTAAACTTATTTAGTGTGCCTCGATTGTTATGATAAGATGTCACAAAAACCTACACTGTAATGGAAGCTTTTCCCACCAAATCTGGTTCCGTCGCACCCAGCCTCACCTCCATCCCCGCCATCTTCTACACTTTCTACATGATAAGCCCAACTTAGTTTTTCCTTATTTTTGGTCCAATTCCATGGCTCAACTTTCACGCAGCATGGGCCTTCTCTTAGTTCTTGTCTGGGCCTTATTATTCCATCCTTTTGTCCTTGTATAT
>QANU01062782.1:497607-595495 GCA_003254905.1 Nissolia schottii
ATATATATATATATATATATATATATATATATATATATATTCTTTAGACACATTATTCATCCGTCAATAAACTAAAACATTGACATTAAACTAAAGGAAGATACCCCTTTAGCTATTAGCCCTCTGTCATTTATTCATCTATTTCAATCAAGTAAATTTTTTTTTATTTTTTATGTAAATCACATGTATCTTTTATTAGTTAAGCTAGAACAATCATTTCTCATCTATGTACTCGTAAACCAATTTAAGTAGTTTTATGTAACATTCGTTTAATATGATGCTTATGTAAACTAAATATACTTCTTATTTAATATAATTGATGGGATTTGACAGGTAACCTAAATTGTTGTCAAATTTTATCATGTCAAAACTTAATTGATATCAAAAGTTTTTCACGACTGAGTAAATCTCAATGCAAAAATATTAAAACTAAAATATTATTCATTCTCTTATATTTATTTATTTTTAAATACGTATTCAAAATTAAAGTTTTTTATGGAATGAGAACATCTATATTCATAGTAACCTACCCCTATTAAAACTAAATAAAATCTGTACTCTCTTTTGGTATTAACAAAATTAGGTGAAAGTCACGCTAATCATCTTATTAAGATAACATCCAAGCTTTCGAAGCATTTAAAAAAATCGGTATAATAACAAATATGGAGCAATTTATGATAATACTAAAGACACACATTATTAACAAGTTATTGGACGAGTAGTAACCAATTTAGTCCTAAAAAATATCATCTAAAGTGAAATATTTCATTTTAAAAGGTAAACTAAATGATCTCACAACTTGATCAATTAAGTAAAAAATAAGTCTCATTTTTTACTTTATTGATTTGAATGAAATCACTTAAAATCCAAACTTGTTGGTCCCCTATAAAGAAAAAGTCACAAATTTTAAAAAGTACACTTATTAAGAAGGAGAGTAACTTATAATGCTTCATCTCTCACAATTTTAAAAGGTTAATAAAAAAAATTTAAAGACTCCACAAACTCAAAGGTAAAAATGTTTTTCTTCCGAGCTTCAACATCAATTTCTTCGTAATTAATTTATATTAAATAAGTAACATGGTTTTTCACACCACTATCTTTTAAGAAAAATATCCTATCAAAACTTACTCAACTTTTTTCATTAAGCTCCACTAAATATTTTCTAATGTATATTTTAACATTCTCACATATAAAATAACCATCATTTAAATTTTTTAAAAATTAAAAGTTCTAACCAAAATTTCCCTAATAATATTTTCAAATTCAAATTTAGAAAATTTCCCAACAACTAAAATCAATATTATTTATTTTTTTTATAAAAAAATATAATAAATATTAATATATTTCATTCAAAATTATTTTCATACACTTAAAAAAAATTATCAATTAATTTTATACGTTTAAATCTATTATAAATAAAGGTGCAAACACATATATTAAAATAAGTCTACGCAATACTAATGGGCTATAATAATTTTTCAGTATGAATTAATTAATTAATTAAATTAAATTCACAGTCGTAATGAATCAGAGAAGCAGGATGGCGGTAAGCTGCGCGCCGAGAAGAAGGAAAATCGCCCCAATAAATAAATCCCCAATTCTCACTCCACACTCCACACTCCACACTCCACGCTTGACACCTTCTCTCGCCACCTCTCATTCTCAGTCTCCCTTCAATAAAAGAAAAAGAGAAAGAGAAACCCATTCGTTTCTAGTTAGTAGTATTTATTTATTTATTTATTTTTGATAATTTCACAGCAGCAAGCTAGGTTTTCTCTCTGGCTCCCCGTCTCAATTTGGCGGGAAAATCCCTAACCTCTTTCTAATCGACTCAGAGAAATAGGGGAATGGGGAAGGACGAGGAGGAGATGAGAGGTGAGATAGAGGAGAGGCTGATAAACGAGGAGTACAAGATTTGGAAGAAGAACACTCCTTTCCTCTACGACCTCGTCATCACCCACGCACTCGAATGGCCCTCGCTCACGGTGGAGTGGCTCCCCGACAGGGACGAGCCGCCGGGGAAGGACTACTCCGTCCAGAAGATGATCCTCGGGACCCACACCTCCGAGAACGAGCCCAACTACCTCATGCTCGCCCAGGTCCAGCTCCCACTCGACGACGCCGAGAACGACGCCCGCCACTACGACGACGACCGCCCCGATGTCGGCGGCTTCGGTTCCGCCAACGGCAAGGTATTTCATTCATTTCACTTTTGATCCCCTTTTTATTTTTAGCAATTGAATCATTAAACCCCTGATTTAGGAGATTTAGGGGTTAGGGAACCCCAGGTTTGAATTCTGGTGATGAAGGTTGGTTTTTTAGGGTTACAATTGCGATGTGGAATATTTGATTCGTTAAATTGGAATGTCTGTTGTGCATTCTTTGGTTTGTTGCAGGTGCAAATAATTCAGCAGATAAATCACGATGGGGAGGTTAATAGGGCTCGTTATATGCCTCAGAACCCGTTTATTATTGCTACCAAGACTATTAGCGCCGAGGTTTATGTCTTTGACTACAGCAAGCACCTGTCTAAGCCTCCGCTGGACGGCGCGTGTAACCCGGATTTGAGGTTGAGGGGTCATAATACTGAAGGGTATGGCTTGTCGTGGAGCAAGTTCAAGCAGGGTCATTTGCTGAGTGGTTCTGACGATGCTCAGATATGCTTGTGGGATATCAATGCGACCCCCAAGAATAAGACCCTCGAGGCTATGCAGATTTTTAAGGTAGCTGCTTTTGTTTCTGCTTTGTGGTTGATGTGTTTAGGGTGACATATTCTATCCAGTTGGGCCTGGTGGCATTGCCTCTTTATGTTTATTTGGGGTTGCACTCTTCTCTTGAGTAGAGAAATATATAATATTTTTTTTGTTGACATTGTTAACTTTGAAAACAATTGTGAGCTGCTTCTATAAGCAGACAATTGGGTCATGCAACTGACATTTGAAAGCTATTTAAGACTGTGCTTTGAGAAGAGTCTGATAACTTATATGTACATACTGTAAACTAATCAATGATGTTTTGCAAAGCTGGGGAGATAGTTTCTATTCCGCCGCTATCATGTCGTAATTTTTTTTATGCAAAGTAATATGTATCCTATTGTAATTTGTTTTGTGATAGGCCAATTTTCCTCATACACATACATCCAGTATGCCTTCTAACAAAATAAAGTCTGTGTAAAAAAAAATTCCCAATATCTCCGTCCGCAGTCTGTTGTTTAAACTTCTAAAAGTAATCTAATTGTTCTAACCAGGTCCATGAAGGTGTTGTCGAAGATGTAGCTTGGCATTTGAGGCATGAATACTTGTTTGGTTCTGTTGGTGATGATCAATATTTGCTTATATGGGACCTTCGAACACCATCAGTCACCAAACCTGTCCAATCTGTTGTTGCTCATCAAAGCGAGGTTCATAATAACTGTCTCTCTATCTCTTTTTCTCACTCTTGTGTGTGTGTGTTGTGTGGTAGAGGCATGGCTGTGCACAAACATGCTGCTTTGAACCAGTTAATTATGAACTGGTGTAGATTGAAAGTGAATCCATGCAAGGAACTCTTTGTGATTGGATCATCTTTACATTGGCTGTTTGCTGAAAATTAATTGTTGTTTAAAGAGTTTGTTAAAACACAATTTTGATGCGAGTCCTTGTGCTTTCTCTGATTTATGAGTAAATGAAATTAATCAGGACGAGTGTTAGAATGGCAGTGGCATCTTAAAGGTGACATATTTTGTGGACAGAAATCAGTTATATATATCAGAAAGTCTTTATGTTGCTTTCCAGAACTCTCAGAACACTCATACTACTTGCTTACTGATAATGCTTTTTATGTTGGATATCTTGTTAGGTTAACTGCTTGGCCTTCAATCCGTTTAATGAATGGGTTGTTGCTACTGGTTCTACTGACAAAACTGTGAAGCTGTTTGATCTGCGCAAGATCAGTACTGCACTTCACACTTTTGATTGTCACAAGTAACATTCTCCTCAGATTTGTCTAAAGTTACTCTGGATGCACTTGTATTTAGCAGATATTGATCTGAATTTTTGTTCTTGCATATGACAGGGAGGAGGTTTTCCAGGTTGGTTGGAATCCAAAGAATGAGACGATCTTGGCTTCTTGTTGTCTTGGTAGGAGACTAATGGTGTGGGATCTTAGCAGGTATTACGTAGTGGGAGCATTGTCCTCCTGGACTTTTTTACTGGACTTAATTACTATTCATTGTTTAATGAGTTCTAATACACCCATGGAATTGTTTGAGATATTGATAAATCATGAAATCCAGTACTTGTCCTTCCCCCTAAAGTTTTAATTAATGGTTTCAACTCAGTGGAGGTACATCATTGACAAGCAAGAAACATAAATGCGAAGTTATGTTACGTGAAACTTCTATCCATGTGTAGGGTTCAAACCCATCACTCACATATATTGGAAAAACAAAGCTTGCTTAGAACTTTAACTTATTTTTACATCTTGGTTAGTGTTGGCTAAAGCGTTTCAGGTGCAGAGTTTACAACTAAAAGCAATGTTGAAATGATTATTCACAATTGTTTTTCTGGTGAAAATGGATTATTAAAGAATATATGCAATTAATACATATGATAAATCATGGAAATCTCTAGTGTTTCCCGTAATAACAAAACTTACTCATTTGCCATGTAGGATTGATGAAGAGCAGTCACCAGAAGATGCTGAAGATGGTCCACCAGAATTGCTCTTTATTCATGGTGGTCATACAAGTAAAATATCTGATTTCTCTTGGAACCCATGTGAAGATTGGGTTGTTGCTAGTGTGGCTGAAGACAACATACTACAAATATGGCAGATGGCCGAGAACATATACCATGACGAAGATGATCTGCCAGAAGAGTCCACGAAGGCTTCTTAGTGTTGTAATCACCTGTCGTGATTGTTAGTGAATTGTGGAAGTTGAGTATTTGGTACTCGGGAGCTTTTTCTGTTTGTGTTCGTGCTGTTGCTCCTTTTTTCACCTCTTAGTTGAAGCTGTTTTTTTTTCTAAGGTATACTACGAAATATGATTGCCTTGACCTGTACCTAATGGTAGCATGCTGAACAACCGAGAACTAGGTGAAACGTTTTAGTAAGATTTTCCATAATGTTTTCCAATTACCATGTCAACTATTCTTTTAGCAAAGATAGGTACAGCGGCGGGGAATATTCCAAAATAATGCTAAAGCAAAACATCAACAATTAACTTATATGTTTAGCTTGAGCTTCTTATATTCTTTAAACAGGCTGAAAGCCATCTAATGTGAGTGATGAGGAGTAATGTCTTAGCCTTTAAAACTTTTATCATTTCTTGCCAACCATATTCTCCATTGGGATGGTGGTAGTTTACTTTATTCTTTAATTATGTTATGAGTTCAATTCTCATCAATGGAAATAGAAAAACATTTCATGGTCAATAATTTATTATTTTGTGAGTTCAATTCGGACCATTCTTTATTTACCGCTCCAGCCACCATGTTCAAAATAAATTTGTGGAATGAATTTAGTCCAGCTTAAGCAGACCTGATAGTTGCCATAATTGAGCATATTGAGGACATGTTGCACTGGCCCGCTTCAGCTGAGTGCTCATCAACATGTATTCGCTGTTTGAGTTTCTGCCTCAGCGTCAGCTTCCAGATTAGATTCTTAACTTTTGGAGGACATTTTATTGGCGGAAGATTTCACAATGTGGACCTTGCTACCCTCCTTCCACCTCACCTGTTCCCTGCCAACATCCTCATCCCAAATCAAAGGCCATCGTGCTCCCGTCGAAGTTTTAAGAATTGTAATAGAGCAGTGCTATCCTTAAATCGAGATACAGCTTAATTATGAGATAGAATTCTGCTTAAACTAATTAAAACTATTTAAACATATTTCAAGGAATTCTACCGAGTAGGTTGTCGCATCACGGCCCAATTTATGAGTTGCAGCTTTCAAATTCAAATGCGGACTAAATTTGAGCATTAAAATTTTAAAACTCGCCTCTTGCATATGAAGTTGACAATTCGAATACTAAAGTTGGTATTTTAAGTCTAATTGCCACCAGCTTAAAATTCTGACCAAAAATCACAGAAATTAAAAGAAGCCAGAATAGCATTGTCCCTGGCATAAGCTGATGTTGCTGTTCTGTCAACAAGCGATGTTCCATTTCATTACGCTAAAAATGAGAGAACTAATCTAGTTTTTAATAGTTTATATTCTTATAAAATAATTTGTCAAAAAATACTATAAAATATGCGTTCACATAATCTAACCTCTAGCGTCAAAGAAGTTGAGAAAGCATTTACAGATTCAAATTACCATCGGTCCAAAAACATTTCATCCTAAAAATATCTAGCTCCTGTCAGTTGGTCCAAAACCGAGCAACCAGTCACGGAAAAATTTATCGGGCAACTTCATATAAGATCAACATGAATATTTAAATGCTAATTGTAAAACAAAAATGCAGAAAAGTAGGGGAAAAAATAAGCATGTAGAAAAGGTACACATCATTTTTCCTCCAAGCGCCGCAACACTGACTCAGCAAAGTTTCGTTGCCTGCAAATGCATATGACAATCAGCAAGTAAAATGAGTGGGGTTTCTCTAGAATCAGGAGTAACCAAATCCAACATGGTATGACTAGTACAAGCAAATTCTAATAAACATAGTTAATAAGTTTTTAACTTCAGTCTGACAAATACTATTCTTAAAGTACATACATTAATTATCGCCAATGCTAAATTTAATGAAAAACTAAAATTCTCTTCACATCTGACGAGTAGATAGCATAACATTATAAGATAACAAAAAAACTGACATGCATAATCCTAATTATGAGGCCTAGGTAACAAAGGCCATATAATTAATCAATAAAATAGCAGAGAAATTAAGAAATTGAACTTACTTCCCTTCTTTGTGCTTTGGGCTGGGGCGAGAATACTTTAGATATCCATCCCAAGGAACCTTTTTAAGGCCGGCACGAAGTGATATTATTTCTCTCACCCTACACCATTAAAATAAATATACTGTTTCAACACCTTGAAGCAAAGCATAGACTTTTGCTACCACATTCTGCTTATTGCATACAATCTAGAACAAAGGTCTTCTTCTACCTCTCTGCAAATTCAATGGGTGTCTCTCCTGGCTTCAGGTTTTGTGGCTCCAAGTACCAAACATCACAAACAACAGCCCAAGATGTCATCAGTTGCAGCAGATGTGTAGTGAATGATTGCCTGCAAATGCATGAAATGTAGCAATTCAAATAAAGCAATACAATAAGAGCGAAAGAACAAAAGTAATAAACTTGTCAAAAGCATCTTCTTACTTCCGACTATTCCAAAAAGCATCTACAAAAATTTTGTTATACTTGATTGCTACTGGGCAAACTGTGCAGCCAAGTTCAAAAGCACCCTAAACATCATTGAAATTAGAAGTAGCTTCAATTAAAACTTTCAGCATACAGGAATTAGAATACAAGTCCATGGAGACAAAGTTACAGAAGCAAACAAAAGCCTATTGTATAAGAAAAAATGTAAACCTGTCAGAAAACTTAGTAACATACACACCTTCTTGAACATAACACTGTAGTGGTTATTTACACAAGTTCCCTCAGGAAATATGAGAAGAGGGTTATTGTCAGCTACCTGGACATGGTCCCTCAATCTGAGTATAAAAAATCATGCAAGAGAACAAGATCTTAAGTACATATTTCCTAACATTTATATATATATATATATATATAATATTTATGTATATGTATAGGAGAAGAATTTTATTAAGATGAAGAGAAGGAGAATACAAAGAGATAGGAAGACTAGAGATCTTCCTTACAAAAAAAGAACAAAAGAATTTCTACTTACTTCCTTGCCACAATTTCTCGATCCTTTGCCTCTGTACGATTGAACCAGATACACCCTACACTCTCCAAAATGGTACTCTGCAACAATCCTGTTGATGAAATGAAGAAATGCTTCATGCATAATTTTTGCTTGTAAAATGTCTATCAAACTCAAAGGAAAAGTTGAGGTGCATGAGTGGTCAGAGAAGGAAAGATTAGTTTAGGAATAAATGTATTCAGGAGAAAAATGGAGCAAGCAACTATTGAGAGGAAATGAACAAAACATGTTCATGTGATGGGAAGACAGCAGATGCCCCAGTGCATAAAGTAGATTTGATGGAAGTTATCCGATTAAAAGCGGATCCTTGTGCATGTAACTGACCTTAACCAGTGAAATAAGGCTTGGCAGTCATAAATTACAATTTTCTTTAAATCACCCCTGATTGTTCATATCATGTAACCAGCTCTTCCTGATGGCCAATTAAACTTGCCAGTAGTAGAGGATAAAGTTCCTATTAACTAAAGGCCTAAACCAACGTTTTCTAGTATTACACTCTCTAACTTTTATTATGATATAGAGTCTATAATACAGTGAAGATGACTAAGAACAAATGTTGAATCATGGTAACAGCAAAGTGCCAATTGTCAAACTAAACTACCAAGATCGGACAAGCCACAAACAAATATACAAATAACTGAAAAGAAATGAAAAAAACAGAAGAAAGAAGCTACTTATTGACAGCGAACATATAAGCTTTGTGTGTATCTGAAGCATATACAATGGCACTTACCAACCCATCCAGGATGCTTCTGCATGATAACAGCAAATGCAGTCATCTGTTCTAAGATAATGAAATCAATCATGGACGTATGGTTGGCCACAAAAACCTTGTTCAGTGACGGAAAAACTCAGATTAATAATAAATAACATTTATACTTTGATCACGTCAAAATTAAAAAATAAAATAAAATAAAATAAAAAATCTATACTTTGATGGATGAGTGAATAAGAAAATGACATCAATATACACCATCAGACCAACCTGTTTTGGTCTCCGGCTCGGCCTTGGCCCATGGTACTTGACAACCCCAGTCCAGGATGCAACAAAGAAACTGCAAATCATCTCCACCAAAGATCTCTGAAAGAAATGAGAAATTTACAGTACATTGAATTTAATACACAGAAAGTCAGAATGTAGGAGTTGCTATCAATCAACCGGATAAGTGGAGAGCAAATTATAAGTTATGTACAACATATTCCATGACAAACAAGAGTTGGAGAATAACATGTCCAATCCAATGCACTACACACGCATACAGCATTCGTTCATTACTTATCGATATTTACAACTTGAAGGTAAAGTTAAATTATGTCCGCCAATGAGTTGGCCAAAATTTAATTCATTCACCAAAGATCAAAGTAATAACAGGTTTATTTACCTATGTTTTCATTATTCAACATCTACTGACTCTTCCATTTGTAAAATTAATATTAGAAGTTTAAATGCAGACAATTCATTAAACTGTTTTTCTTTTCCTGTTAGGTGAGACAACTTGAATTGAAGCCAGACACCACTAGGTACTTAATATTAAAACCAAATTAAGCAAAAGCTCACTAAAATACTAAAGTAAAAGTGTGCAAGAGTTATGTCTCAATTGGCACCAGATCTCATTAGGGACTGCTTGATTCTGGGTCAGGATCAAATCCCACTCAGGTGGCTTTGCCTGCTTTTTAGCTTTCAGTTCAGTACTGCCAAGACAACTGAGAACCAGCAGTATATTTTGTGTTTTAGGATAATCTAAATCAGAAAGTTGACGCGTTTTTCTTTCTCTTTTATGGGCTTAGTAAGTTCAAATTCCAAAGATGTCTTAATATTTCAAACTAGTAGAAGTTATAATAGTCATTACTTGCATGTTTTAAAGTTCATATGAAAGAGGAATAGAAATCTACATTGAAAAAAATTTAAATGAGACAAAAATGGCATGAAGCAAGAACAAGCTGAATAGACACCTCAATCTTTCTCCTCAAATTATCATGTCCCTTCAAAAGGAAGTGCACTGGAAGGAAGGACGAAAGAAATATCATCCATCCTAATGACAACACTAGAGCCCTGCAGGGTAAAACAGGATACAACACTTGGCCAGAAAAATATTACAGTGAATTAAGTCATTAACATAAGAAGTAGAAAAGAGAGACTAATAGGCCAAATACAAACAATATGTTTGAAACGACAAAAAGTGAAACTTGATTTGATTAATAAACGAAATATTTTTGTTAGATGTAAAACCATTTATTTGTCTCTACCCAACAACTTGAGCGTTTGAGAGAGATTGTTCAGAGCCCCTATGATCAAGTAGTTTAGAGTTTGATCCTAGCCTCCCTCATTCTTGTAAATAAAATAAGTTGAATTTCAACACAAGATAGGTGGGTTTGTGCATTTTCCATGCTTCATGGCCAATGGGCTTTTGTGTGAATGGGTGTGTTAGACACAAAATCTTTTATTTGTGACCCAACTGCTTAAGCTTTTTGAGAGATGGTTCATGACAACTCTGTTTGAAAAGAATTGATTGGATTCTGAATACTTGTCATATTAGTTGTGTACATGCAAAAATCCACTCAAAATTGGTGAAATTTGATTTTACTTTTAGTTGAAGCAGGAATTTGATTATATTTTAGTCTTATTTTTTAAATTGACAATACTCCCTTAATAGATTTTGAGAAGGAAATCATATTATTCTATGGGATTAAAAAAATAATAAAAAAGAAAAACTAATGTCAAAAGAAAATGAATTCAATTCACCTTTACCATGTTCCAAACATGACAATTGATTTGCAAATAAATTTAAATCGTATATTTTTATAATGAGTTCCAAACATTGGGATTGCTTTCTAAATCAAATTGATTCTATTTTTTAATGATTCCAAACATAGTGAAAAGGAGAATCATATATGATTAAAGTTGAAGTTTAAATCATATCCTAATAACATTTTCTTAATACTGTCAACATCAAAGCATATGTCTACAAGCAAAAGTATAATCTGAATTAGCTAGGGGTCTAATAGCAAGATTTCATAAGTAATACTGCATCATGCATTAAGTGTAAGGAAATATGGAAAAGCAATATGCTAACCTTGCAGGGAACAGAATCAAATATCGAAATACAACTCCACAGCACCACAAAGGAAACAAATAAACATTCCAGTTCCAATGTTCTCTAGGAATTGACTTGAAGCACCTTGTGAATGAATCCTATTCAGCATAAAATGCATTGAGTGAGCAAACGACCAAAATCTACTCAAGGAGCAAAATAGATAGGATATATAGTTAAAGAAAAGATGAAAGTCTAGTGGCTTTGGCCTCAGCATAGAATCTGAAATTGAGTATTCTTAGCAAAACACTAAAGCACCCATGAGAACTGAACAGAAAAATCAAGAGACAGGGCAGGGTACAGCAGCATGACAACATTTAATGTTAGAAAAGGCTGAATACACCATGTTTGACATCAACTTCTCTCTTTAATAACCTCATCAGTCATTGTTATTGTTTCTCAAAAAAATCATAATTGAGACACTGAAACCACAGAGCACTGAAACAGTGAAGATAAGGTCAAAAGCTTACATCTACGATAGCACCTGCTGCCTCAGATAGAGCAGGAGAAATGTCAAGCAAATCATACCTGAAATATTATTATTTTTACCCAAGAAATTGTAAATCCAGACAATATATTGCAGGAGTATTTGAAAAAGAATAGGAGAAAAAATTTAAATGGACAACTTAATCTCCACACACACACACACAAAAAAAAAACTGCTCCTTTCTTACTGCCCACTATTTGTCAGCATCCAAACAACAGTAAAGTCAAGGTAAAGAGGATGCATACAGGCGAAGCTTGCCATGAGGCTCTGGTTGAATGGTGGATCCAGAAGGTAGGTAATCTTCAATGTTGAGTCGATCAAGGTCCATATCAGACATCTGAGATTTCAGATTCCCGGTTTTATTCATCTTTACTTGTGCTTTCACCACTGCCAGAGGCTTCCAAAAGAATAAGGTGTGGCCAAAGTGGACCTTCTAATCCTGAAATTTGATCTTATGTTCAATAAAGACTGCAGTGAAGATGTCCAAGCCCCTCGTACTATAAATCGAAAAACCCCTTAAAACAACTACGAGTAGAACTCCTAAGAGAAGCCACAAAATTGCCGGTGTCATTGTCATAAAGCATTTCAGAACAAGCATCATGTAGCAACTACCAACACGAAGTGTGATGTGTGACAATCTTATGAAGCAAAGAAAGTGAGATCATTGCTAAAATTTACACAGAAAACAGTCAGCACATCAAGGCACAACCAAAAGCAAAGAACACCACACTCAGCGCCAAGTGAACCCAACTCTCTCTCCAAAAAATCAAGTTCATTGCCAAATAAGTTTCATAAGGCCAAAGAAAATGCTCGAATCAAAACATACAAGTCAAAGCATTCAAAACGGGAACAAATGTATACATACACAGAAACTGAACGAATAACAAGATCGAAAGAATAAAACAGAAAGGAGCAGATGCTTGCAAAGCACTCGAACGCAAATGTGAGAATCCGATTAACTAATTAACGCATGAAGCGGAAGCTAAGGCCAATAGAAACCCTAACATTTCCCCTTTCGCAGCAATCAAAGATTCTACGGAGCAACGACTGTAACAACATGTGAGATCGCATCGAGATTTTACGAGAACAACAAAAATTCAAAATAAAAATCGAAAACTCAAAAAGTTCAGAGAAAGAGAGAACTCACGATCGCGACGGTGGAGAAGGAGAATAGGGTGAAGTCGACGACGACGATGACGGTGACCAAGTACAACCGGGAGCCAGCTGAAATCAACAATTAGAAGCAAGAAGTAATGGCGACGAGAAGGTGGCAGGGATGTAATTTCCAAGATCGATCAAGGGTAATTTTGTCTACATGAAAATATGAATTTTTCCGGGTCGTTGAACAAAATAGTTGCCAAACGGCAACCCCGCGCGCGTTCGTACAGTAGGCTAGAAAAATTAGACTTGTTTGTTTAGAAAAAAAAAGACTCAAGATTTTCTATGCTCTTATAAAATAAAATACATATATATTGTGAGTTGTGACGTTTTATTTTTTTTGGGTAAACCCCAAATTGGTCCTTAACAATAATATTACTATTTACTATGTACATATGTCTATTAGAAAGATTTGTACTGTATGGATCGCTAGTCTTGAAGCCCAATTCTAAGGTTAGCCCATGTCCTCGGCCCACCATGGATTGTAAGCACTTTGTGGCCCGTTATCTGGGTCCTGAACGGGATCAATCTATAATTATCATTTTTAGGGTGTGTTTGGTTTGGGGTAAAAGATGTACCCAAAAAAACGAGTAAGAATCTTTTAAGGTGAGAGATCTTATCATTTGATCAATAAATTAGAAAGTGTGGCTCATCTTACTTTATTGATTCAATTATAAAATCTTTCGCTTTATTCTCTAAAGTGAGGGATTCACGTTGGAGATTTTTTTTAAAAAAAAAGTAGTGTGCAAAAGTTACATGAATTTTATTCATAAGCAAAACTACTCATGGATTAAACAATGTAACTTTTATTCTCATTTTACCCTCCAACCAAACACATCCTTATTGTAAATTTTAAATTTTGTTTTTGTAATTTTAAAAAATTAAAGTAAATTTGAAATGGATAAATTTATTTTTATTATTGTTTACTTTTTCCTGGATGTACTTATTATTGTCTAGTAATTAATTTCCCTCAATTTGTATGTCTTTTAGAAATATATCAAATTTTGAACAAAAAAAAGGTTAAATTTAAAGAGGGTTATCCCCTTTATTCATAGTACTAGCAGTATACAACCTTATATTCATGATTAATCATGGTTCCTTGTTTGTTGCTATAACCCCAACAATAGAGCAAAAATATACCTAGAGAAATATTACAATAGTTGCCTGTTTTCACATAAATGTATTTTACTATTTTTTGTCAATACTACCGATATTCAAATTTAGACTGGAGCTAAGCTTGCTTTTTAATCAGGTTAGCCTTTTATGAGAGTAAACTTTTGTCCACCGTAATTATTGACAGATCATTTTAGTCTTTAAGAAATTATTTAATTTAATATTTATTATTTTTAAATATGGACCAAGTTAATTCTTTTGTATTTAATCAATTTTATAAGTGTGATTAAATGCATTTTTTTAAAAAAAGAGAAAGATTGCACTTTTAAAAAATGTTATAATTGGATTTTTTTTCATTCACAAAACTTGAAACTATAAATTATTGTCAGACCACTTGAACCAATATAGCATTAATTAATAGACCTATCTTGTTATTAGAGAGAGAGAGGCTCTGTCTTCTCTCTAGATTTCTCCATTCCCTTCTCTAATTTTCCAAACACAACTTTCAGAGGAGTTGCCATTGCATTTCTTGTACTGCGGTGAGCCCCTTTTTCCTCATTGTTCAGATTTATTTTCAGTAAATAACTTAGATCTACTAAATCTGAAGTGCTTTTAGCTCTCATAGTTTTTCGTCTTCTTATTGAGTCATTTTTGTTCCTCCTTGTGGGTGTTTATATTTTGTTTTTGTGGTACTTCTTCATAGAGGCTTTGCAAATGATGAAAGTATTCATATCTAATGTGAAAGAAAGCACAATACACCTTTCAAACTTCTTCACAGGTAGTGTTGGTTTTCGTTGTAAAAGATGCTTAGACATCAAAAAAATATTTGGACAATGAACAGATAACTACAATTTGTGGCTAATTCAAGATATGAAGTGTATTTATTTTTTATTAACATTAAATGTGATGTATTTTTATTACCTTGTACGAATGAAAGTGTTTGTTTTTAGTAAAAAAAAAAGACATTAATTAATTATGACCCAGATAAAATAAAGGTAACATTACCTTAGCTAAAGTTAAATTAATGAAAATTCAAGGAAAAAAAAAGGATACATATATTAACTAGTTTTTTTGGTTGATTTTTATATTAATGGATTAATTTCTTTTGAACTTGGTGAAATTAGGGGTAGAATATTAATGGTTTAATTTCTTGCATTTACGAGTTTTCTGTCCTGATTCGTGTAAGTTTTGGCCAAAGGGAGGCTTGACTGGGGCCAAAAAGATGTATGTGCGCTGCATTTAACAACTTCGTATTTGAATTTACATCCTTCACCTACGGTTCAAAGGATGATATCAAATGGATTTAAGAAAATGTCTTGAATTTTCATTGTTTCAACTAACGATTAACGAACCACCATTGTCATATTGTCTCTATTTCGCCGTTTAGTGATATGATACATTGAATACACGTGCCTGTCACGTAGAGTTGGGTATTTTCGATTGACATTAATTTATTTTCAATTCGTCAAACGAAAACGGCCGACCATCAATTAGCAACATAGAGTAATTGGTTGGAAGTTTAGGTTTCTTGCTAAAAAGTGCTTTCCTAGAATTCTTTTGAAATGACAAATTAATAACAACAATTTAGTTATTAGTTGACTTTATAATAGTTACCACTTTTTCCGACAAATGCAAGGGGCAATCTCATGCACCTGATGTTGACTATCATGTATGAAAGGGCATCATAACTCATAAGGAGTAATTTCCATGTTAGAGGAAACTATCCCTTTTCTAACCACTAAAGTTCAAACCTTTCACGGTTTAGTCAACAACTCGTTATATATGGCCCCCCTCCTTCAGATTTTTTGATTATATACGGCCCTTAAAATCAAAAGTAGCTTTTAAATAAAAACCTAAAATTGTCATAGCGTGACAATTTCAATACCAAAATCATAAAATTGTAAAAATAAAATAAAATAGTCCATATTATTATATTGTCTATCTTCTTAATCCATATACAAATAAAAACCCTCAAATTTCGTAGCACAAGTCCTATGGACTTTAAAATATATATATATATATATGTGTGTGTGTGTGTGTATGTATTTATAAATATATTTATAACTAGTCTCAATAAATCACAACATTGATCACATTCAATTTGGCTAAACAGTACATATTGGTTGTATCGGGTGCTATAAGTCAATTGTGTAATTTTGAGTTAAGTTCACCCAAAATTTCATTTAGCTCTTTGCTAGTTTGATTGCACAGACCAATTCAAACTTGTGTCCCTGTTCCATTCCAGCCGTGTTGGTTGTGCGTGTCTATATATAATATAATATAAAAAACTTTGTTAACCGGTATTATTAATGGATATGTTTAGAATTAAATAACATGAAAAATGATTTAATTTATAAATTAATTTTTATGTTTGGTATCTTAAGAAAATAAAATTGATTTGATTTTTTAAATTAATAGGAATTCAAGTTGTTTACATTAAAAATTCTATCATTTTTATAAGGATTTGTTTGAAATTGAATTCATTTTAACATAAAGACTATTTTATTCTTATTTACCTAATTAAATTTACAAACTCTACCATTTCATCAAATCAAACTTATTATTATAAAAGACTATTTTATTCATTTTTTTTAAAAAATGATTTTTTCTAAAAAAAATTGGAAAAAAATTTACCAAAAATATTTTTTCCCAAAAAAAATTCCAATTTTTTTTTCAAAAATGGTTTTTTCTAAAAAATAATTTTTTAAAATAATATATTTTTAAAAATTCCAAACACATTTTTTTGGAAAAAAATATATTTTTAAAAAAATTCCAAAAAATACTTTTTTTTGACAAATTTCAATTCCTATTTTAATAAGGGTAAAAATATAAGTCAATCAAACAAAATGAAATGAATTTCTATTTTAATGAATTTCAAACATGGTAATTGATTCTAAATCAATTTCATTCCCATATTATAGAGTTGGTTCCAAATATAGTAATTGATTTGCAATTTAAATCAAATTAATTCAAATCATTTCCTTCATTTAATTCCAAACACACTCAATAAATGTTTTAAGGATACTAGTTAATAAAGCTAAATAAAGAAATAGAAAAGTTTTGCTTTGAAGTTGTATCATAAGTCATGTGTCCTAGTTAAGATGAGAAGTGAGTCGAATTACTAATTAAAGACTCGTCAAGCTCAAACTCATTAAAAAGTGAGCTAAATTTTTTAGTTCAAACATTAGCTCCCCAAATGAGCTATTCAAACTCAATTAAATAGTTTAAATTAGATACAAATTAAACATTTTTTTATGCTTAATAAGTTTATAAAGAACATATTCTTACTGGTAATAGTAATAAATAATAATAACAAAATATGTGCTAAAAAATATAACAAAGGAATTATGTATTATATACCCATAATCGTGTCATCTCACTAGTTATTAATTAAGTAAAGTTTAAGTTTTAATTATTTAATAAACGGGTTCAAATTCAACTCATGAACTCACCTTACAAAATTATTAATAAATTGAGCTAAAATTAAGTAACTCAGATGACTTAACTCACTTTTATATATATCAAGGTTACTTTATAGAATATAATTAAACAAAATGGTGAAATGAAAAGCAAAGGAAACTTCTATGTTAATTTCCATCGATTAATTACATTGGAAATTCCTATTGTAAACAAGTTAGGCCCTCCATGCTTGCTTATAAATAGCCAACGGCAACCACAACATGAATGGCAATTTGCAAACAAACCAAACCAAAAATATTGTGAAACATTTTTCCGAACCCATCTATATACACACTTTGATATCTATATACAAAGAAGAATGAGTTCTTCTCAGAACATTAATACTCAAAAGGTTCTTTGTCCTGTGACAAGGCCACCCCCTCGAAGCAATAATAATCCTCCGAGTAGTTCTGGGACCACTGTCAAACTCCCAACCATACAAAACTCCTTCGCAAGGAGGTCCAAATGATCATATATATGATCTTCTGAAGATGAATGGAATCCTAGACAACTAATTTTATTTTTCATTTATTTGATTTTTTCATGGTTATATATATACTTATATGTAATGTCATCTGTGTTGTGTGTTTACAGATATATGTTTTTTTTTTATTATTATTATTACATATAGTAATCGTCACAATATTGATGTAACCCATGTTATCTCAGCGATAACGTTATCAAATTGATACTAATAGTATATAAAGTTTTCAATTTAATAATAAATATGTGTGTGGTTGTTTTTTCTTTTTTTTGGTACATGTCGTTGCTTTATGTGCTATCTAATTCATCTCTCTCTATATATGCAATTACTAAGTTTCATAATCACACTAGAATTAAAATTGTGAACCAAAAAGTTGACTAGTTATAATTACAAACCTCATATATAACGACCAAATTGCCTACTCTAATCTCATTGAGTCAAACGTACTATTCTATGACATGGAAATTACGAAACTGAAATGTGGAAACTTAAAAAAAAAAAAATAAAACGCAAATTTCAATCATTCATACAATTCGACGGGGGTTTTTTTAATACAACATTTCTCAGATTTTTAATGACTACATCATTCATACAAAATGACTACATGCGACAACATTTCTCAGATTTTTAAATGATCGTACATTCCATATATGTAATCAGTGACAGGTGCCGCCGCATATTAACAACCAATAGGCCCCACTTGTCGTCCTGTTTAGAGCCGAACTAGGAAAAATTATTTGTTTTTTTTTCTTTTCATTCTAATCCAAGAAAACAAAATCTTCATTTAATTTTATTTTTAAACAAGAAAAGAACTGATTACTTTGTTTTTTTTTGCAACCATTGCATGTACGTAGAATTATTGTATTATCACAAACCTAACAAATTTAAATTTAAACACATTTACAAAAAGAGAAAAATGTGAATCTGACAAACTTTGTTCAAAGTATAATCACATGATTATGAGTCCCACTAGTTTGCAGTTATATCATTTAATCCAAATTCCAAATTAAGAAGAGCTTTGTATGTACTTATGGGGGAAGAGTACCGCGTAGGCTAGTTTTTGTGGACACGGTAATCTCGTTTTGGTGTTTAGTTAGTCCCTCGTCACATATGACTCGGTCCTGTGTGTGAAAAAGAGTTAGTATGTGAAAGGACGAAATAACAAGCAAATTATACTACCATGCATAGTAACTCCAGCCTCAAGGGAACACATAATTTATATATTATTTATAAAGGGCTAAAATGGTTAGTTAGCCGTGTCAATGTGCGTGGCGCGTATTCAAAGTTTCAAATATTTGACAATTTGAGAGCTTTCCTTACGGTTTCTACATATTTGAGACTGGTGCTATTGGTGTCTCACCGTCTCCGTGGATATCTCCTTGTGCCACAAGCTAACGCAAAAACTATTGGAAATTCAATGTGATTTTGTAAAATGAATTAAAAATGCGCAACATTAATACAAGTATATATGATATATAGACATTTTCTATGAACTTTACAATCAATCACTTGGTAAGTTCCTTTGTATTGAATCAAGAAGGTAGCTTGCTCTATAAATACACATGACAATATTGATGCGTTTCATCAACAACATTGTTTTGCAACAAGAAGTGCTATATTCATCCATACACAAACAAAAACCAATTTACCAATTTGAAGCATCTAACCTAGCTACCCACCATATATAACTATGAGTACCCAAAGCATAAATATTCAAAAGGTTCTTTGCCCTACAACAAGGCCAGCTCCTACGTCCAGTACGTCCAATCCTCCAAAGGGGACTCCATTGCCCACCATCCAACAAGTCTTTTCAAGGAGGAGATCTTAATTTCATACCATATTGTTATTTGCCCGGTAATTTTTTTTAAAAGAATACTAATAATATTTAAACGAGTTATGTTATTCATGTATTTATTTTTGGGTGTACACTCAACATTTTCTCAATCAATAATTTCATTCTCTGAAGTTCTTTTTCCTGTCCTCCCTTTCTCTCTCTGAAGACCAAAGTCTCCACCCTCAAATGGTTCAAAATTCAATTCTAGTCATAAAAGTATGGGTACATCATGTACTTTTCACCATCTCTTCCGTCTCCATATCAATCTCTATTTTCTTCTTTTGGATATTGGGTGTATGCCATTTCAAATACAATAATGGCATTTAGATTATTTAAAAAAGTGTAAATATTTTATCACTCTTTTCACAACAAATCATATAATTCACTTATGATATAATAAGTTCTAAAATGTGTTGTGAAAATAGTTATAAAATGTCTATATCTTTTGAGTTGATCTAAATAACACTATTCTTTCAAATTGAACCAAAATCATTTCCCTTATATAGAATAACCCGAAACCCCTTTATAAATTGATTGATAATTTTATTATTTCTGTATGCTAATTTCTTATAGTGTTTGCTTTTGTTTCTTGCAGATTGAACTGTACGTGTGACCAAGACTGGCACTAAATGTTTATTAAAGGTGTGAATTTAGGCATGCAAGACCCATGGGAGAATATATTAAGCTAGTGTATTTTATTAATTTAATTTGTTAATTTATTTGTTTGACTTTGCGTCTGTACTGTTGTGTTATAGCTTCTCCAATAATGGGTCACTACGGACTATTTGTAACGAAATGTTGTTGTACTAATAGGTTTTTTTCCCCTGTACTTACTATTTTGTTTCTCATTGTAAACATTAAAATATCTTAGTAAAAATAAATTGTCGTTGATTAATGTAGACTCACCATCCAACACCACGCCATCAACCCCTTTTTAATTGCACTATTATTCCGAAGGAAAATGATATATTGTCATAATTTTTTTTTCTACAATTTTTGTTAGAATATTGATGTGGATTTTTTAATTATTAGATGAATAAATGGCTTTATCATTTGTTTTAAGGAAAAAGCTAGCACTTGATACGAAAATAAAAGTGGTAATTTCTTGTTAAAAATGAGACTTGACGATTTTCAATGCCTTTACATACAAGTGCCCTTAGAGCATTAGTTAGAAAAATCATTCTTTTTTACTTATTTAACCAGTTTCCTTAAATCTTATTTAATTTTAGTAATGATTTTCGTAATAAATACTGGCTATATAAATCTCACCATTTTTTTAAGTTGTCTCCTTTGAGTTATGCTTGATTATTAAAAAAATATTGAAAAATATGAAAGTAAGAAAAAAGTTTTTAATATTTTACATAATTGCCTTTATTTAATATGGAGTTAAAGGAAGTAGTTAGAGTTATTAGTAGTGTATAATATGAAAGAAAATGTTTATTTAATATGCATATAATAAGAAAAAGAATAATTATTATCGTATAAATTTAAAAAGTAAACAAATAATTATAAAAATAATAAAACAAAAAGGCTAGCGAGTAAAAAAAAATGGGAGTATCAGATTAAACGAATAAGCCTTTTTATCATTACAAATGGAGAATTAAAATAAGTAGAAGAAACGAAAATGAAAACGTGTATATATAAAGATAGAGAGAGAGGTTCTTGTCTGATTTTTTGACCATGACCTTTAATCCTATTTAAAAGGTTGTACTCTTTTTTTTTTCTTTGTTAAAATATCTTATTTAATGTTGTATTGTATTTCTTAGGTTAGATACTTTAACTTTTAACCATTGAGAGTAGTGAATATTTGTGTCCAAACATTAATTTAATCTATTTTTTTCTGTGTTGCTTGTTTATGTCCAAGAGAACAATGTTCTATTAGTTTTTGTGTGATAGTAGTGACTTTGTTCGTCATTAAGAGTAGCTTGAGTGTGAGAGAGGAAGAGAGCTTGTGAGAGATGGTAAAGAGAAAAAAGAAATTCTTGGAAGAGTATATGGGCAAAATAGTAAAAATAATTGAATTCAATTCTCTAGTTTATTGTTTATTCTAAACACAAGAATTTAATTCAATTCACACAAGAATTCAATTCCTGATGAAATTGAATTCAATTATATGTTACTAAATAGTTCCAAACAGATTAAAAAAGCCATGCACATAAAATAATTTAATTAAATAATAATATAAATCAGTGCATAACAATTAAACTCAAATAAAAATGTTTGGGAGAGAATTTATAATAATGCTACTCTATTGATAATCCTTTCCATAGTAATTGTACAAACTTACATAGGATTCATCGTATTCAAAAGATTGTAAACTTTAACTATATATATAAATTTACATTGAAGTGGGAGATTAATTACTACTACGTATAGCTGATTGAAAGATTATAAACTATGAACACTTACGAAACAAACAATTAAATAATGAACCCTTTAACCAATCTGCTGCTGTAAATTAACAATCTTCCTACATTATTGATCCCACTTCAACACATGAACCTGCAACAAATTCAAAACGATGAATGGATCACAAAGGCTATGACCTTAGCGGGAAAATTAGTTAAAAAAAGGGTAAACCAAAAAGAAAAAAAAAATTTGTAAGCGCCACCTGATTTAGCAAACTTATTAAGAAGGTTTGAATCCATAAAAAAAAATAGAGGAAAAATAAACTTATAATAAAAAGTGTGACAAAACTTTCTAATAATTTATATTAATTACCACTTCAGGGCGTATTAGTATAGCCAAGATTGGATGCAACAGTGACTGGTTTTTCCTTATCTTCCTTCTTCTTATCAGAATTTGAACCTTGGTTGTTCGGAGATGACTCTTTCTTGTACCCAATAATATCGGAGACGTTTTTGGGTTTAGAACTCATGGCTTATTGATAATAGCAATATAAGTGTGTTGGGAAATGGACTGATTTGAGAGACAATGTTGTTTTGATGCGCCTTGGATATGACCACGTTGAGAATCCTATATATAGCAAACCTAGAGACATGGGGGGTTTCATGCAAATGCTATGGAAAAGGCCTCGTAATTCAAGGAAAATTAGGGCAACGTAGAGATACGTACCTATGTAAACTTTCTATGAATTTACCTACATGGAAAGGATTTATTTTTAATGCAAGTATTAGTTTAAAAACTTTTTCTACAAAAATCCACTACTCATGTATTTTCTATATTAGTAAATGACTATATGTATTTGAATATTGCTAATCAAATAGCAATATAAAACTCTTTATTGTTGTATTAACAGTGTATCAAAATTAATTCCACTTATAAATGACGAAATTTAAGATTATATATTAGCTATCAAAATTTAGTGAGTCTAGCAATGATCCTCTAAAGTGAGATCTTTCATTTTAGAGGAGTTGTTTTTTTGGATATATTTGAATCTCTTGCACTCATAACTAAATATTTGCAGCATGAAATTTGCTGGATTGGACATTGATACGTAGGTAGCTCAATATAAGTCACAATATTGACTCTCACATCGTCATATAGTTGAGTAACATTCCTTTTAATTTGCTAAAATTCAATTCATAAGGAAAAAAACATATATCAGCAGATTTTCTCTTCTTTTGTTCATGAGTTTAATTGTTATACATTAATTGTATAAAGTTTTTTAAACTATCGCCTAATCCAATCATTACATGTGCATGACTTTTCAAATAATATGTGAGGCAACTAATTTATTTATGTGACATGATTTGAGTGGATGATAATGTAAAAAAACTTTACACCATCAATGCATAACAATTAAACTCTTGGTTTATTATTAAATTAACGGATTAGTTTCTTTTAAACTTCTTGAAATTAGGGGTTGAATACAATTGATTGTAAGCCTTTAATTTCAATCCGCATTCGTGCCAGTTTTGGTGAAAAGGGACGCTAGAGGCTTGCGCCATTTGGTGTATAGGTTTCATACCGATGTTTCTATTTCATTTCCTGTCTAAGTAAAATCTATATATTCTGACTTTGACTATATATATAGTCTCCATTGGAACATCTAGGTAAATTACGGTTATGGGTTGAGATGAACCAGTCTAGGTGTTGGTTTAAATGTCAAGCAAACTAATGAAGTAAATTCAAAGAAGATTGATGAAGCTGTAAAATGCAGCACATTTCTGATGCATCTCTTTTTTGTTACTCATAATTTGTAAAATAACCGAACCATTCGATATATTAATATAATATTAGTTAGGAAAAGGGGAAAGAACTAACATGCATGGTTTCGGGGCAGTTGTGATCATTATGTTTTAACTTTACCGTATGGAATTCATGTAAGTGACGCGCGTTTAGAATACACATATAATGGGTTGACAATACTACTACTATTATTATTATTATTATTACCAACATTTACCATCCTCCATCCATTCTCACAAAATTCTTTACATTCTATTTTGTTATTTTTTAAATAATTGTTCATTTTTTAAATTTAAATTATATTAATTATCTTTTTTCTTTATATACCTTTGTTTGATAAAAATAGAATAAATAAAAAAATTAATAATGATAATTTTATAAAATATTATTAAATTTGAGCCTTTTTAATTATTTTCTTAATACTCCTATAAAATATAATATGGATAATTATTTGAGACCAAGGGAGTACTCTTTTAGTTTATATATATATATATATATATATATATATATATATATATATATAACTGCTTTTTTTAGGTTTCTTGTTAAAAAGTGCAAAGGTTCCAAAATAAGTTGAATTATTTTGACCATGTGAGATATAAAATTACAAGTGTATCCGACTTTTATTGAAGTTGACCTGTGCCGTATCACGCCATTAATTGTACGTAGCCGCGTAAAGTACTCAATCTGCACTGATCAACCTACGGCTACGACCATAATAACTGAATAATTACCGTTAATTTTAAATACGGAAGTGTGAAATTTTGTATTAAAAACATATCGTCTTTTGCTATTTCAGTCCTATATATTGTTTTATTACCGTGAATTAAAGCATAATAAAATACATATATACTGTGTATTCAATACTAGATCGTACGTACAAATAAAACAATGTTAGCACTATTTTAGGCTCTACATATAATATCCCTCTATTTGAAATGACAAATTGGATATTCTCAACAAATTCCGTGAATATGACGCACGACGTTTTTGATGTATACGTTGACCTTTGACATAAATCACGCATAAATATATACTAGTGTCTTTTGCATGAGATTTTTTTTGGTGGGATCTAGATATGGAAGTTTTGTAAAGGAATATCTATGTTTGTGTGGTCAACCAAGAATAAATATATGTTTGAGTAATTTTATTTAAAAAAATGTTAGACACTCGGTATTCATACTCCCAAATAACCTTATTTTGTATATCAAAACTGTTACATGTACACCCAATTTCATACACCCATACATACAACATTAATAATGCACAAACTTTATTCTCACGAGTGCACAAACATTACAAACTTATAAATGATACTCTCAACTATATTTAATTAAGTGCACAAATATTACATGAGTTAAAACACAAACTTTATATATATAAGTACGAGGTGTATATATGGCGTATAATTTTTGGTGTACGTGTACAGAACTCTTTGTGTATATGTGTGTGTGTGTGTATATATATTAGGCAGCAGAAAGTTACACATCAAGATCCCACATATTCCTGCATGTGCAAGCGCTAAGAGGCTTGAAAAATTTGTTACCACTAACATTAATATATATATATATATATGGGTTAATTAAGTTTTTTATCCCTATAATTTGAGAAAGTTTGGTTTTAGTCCCTCAGTGTCAGTTTTACTCCCTGTAAAATATCACAATTTGGTTTTGGTCCCTGTTAACGTTTGGGAACTGACTGTGATGACGTGTCAGTTAGCTCCGCGGACGTGGTGTGCCCGTGGACTCGCCACGTGGCATGACCCGGTTCACTTCCAACGGCCCGGTGCAAATCGTGACCCGACCCGATTTTTTTTTAAAAAAATAAATTAAATCCCCAAATCCCTCTTCCCTTCCAGGCTCCCTCCTCCTCTCCACCCTCCACCCCAAACACACTTGCTTCAGCACGTCATCCATACTCTGGGAGGAGAATCGCCGGCGCCGGCGGAATATCCTGGGGGACTTAAGCCGGTAGAGCTCGGCGATGTAGAGAGGGCGGCCGAAGTTGTCGGCGACGGTGATCATGGCGGCAAGAACGGCGCCAACGCCGGTGCCGGCGACGACGTCGAAGAAATCTGTGATGTGAGCGTGGGGATCGCGGGTCTGGATACGGATCTGGTCCTCGAGACGGAGGAGGGAGGAGCCGGTGACGACGGCGGTGGTTCATCCGCCGTCTATGCTGAGAATGCGGGTTTTGTTCACTTCTTTGGTGCAATGTGAGAGCCATTTCTGTTCAAGTTTGGAGAAGATCTCTAAGGTAACTTTACTGAGCTTCGATATGCTCCAGATCCACTTCTACGAGACCTGCCCTTACCTCAAGTTCGCTCACTTCACCGCCAACCAGGCCATCCTCAAAGTCTCGTGGCGCTCGACCAGGTCCACCCTATCGCACGCCACCACGTTACAGATCTGCTTCCCCAGGTACACCTCCGTCATAACCTTGTCCTGCGACTGTGAGTTCACCGAACCTCCAGTGAGTCGAACATCGTCGAATAGTAGTGCAGCGACTCCGTGAACCGGTCCACGAACCCCGGTCCGTTGTGGTTAGCCTCCTGCTCCACCATCGTCACGATCTCCGACCGGATCTGCCTCACCACCGACAGCACCTTCTCCACAGCACCCGGCCGTGCAAGCAGCTTGTGCAGCTCGAACACAAAGTTAACCGCCACCGACTTCGTCTCACTCGGCCTGAGCTCCAGAATCGACGCGTCGAGATCCGCGAGGCTGTTTGCGACGAATCCTCTGTACTTGAACTCGAACTTGAGCAAGTTTCCAACCTACTTCCTGCAAATGATCTGAGTTTTCCAGCGCCGAAGGTCAGAGCTGAGTGGACGGGAGGTAGAAGATGGATTTGGGAAGTTAGGGATTTGAATTAGTTTTTTTTTTTAAACTGGGTCGGGTCTAAGGGAATCAGGTTATGGGTTGATGCGTGGGTGAACCTCGCCACGTGGCATGCCACGTCCGCGGGGCTAACGGCCACGTCAGCACCGTCAGGTTCTAGAAGTTAGCAGGGACTAAAATCAAATTGTCAAATTTTACAGGGACTAAAATTTTCATAGAAGGACCAAAACCAAACTTTCCCAAATTATAGGGATGAAAAACTTAATTAACCCTCTATATATATATATATATATGTATATGGAGATGATTAGGATGGTACTCCTAACCTTTAGTACCATCTAATGGTACCCCAATTTATAAAAAGATAAAATAACTTTTAAAATTTACAAATCAACTCCTTCTCTTCTTTCTCCCTCCTCTCTTCTAACCTTACAACTATCCCAAATTTCAAATCAACCCCTCTCTTCCTACCCCCTCCTCTCCGACGTCATCCCCGGTCCCTCTCTGCATGTTGTTGCCTCTGCTAGCTTAAGCTCTCTGAGAATTACCTCATCGGCTCCATCCCCTCCTCCCTCTCCCGAATAGCCACCCTCCGGCAGCCTCTCCGTGATCAACACTGCCAACAGCCTCGACACCACGCGCACCTCCCTCATGGAGCCCAGGCGAGTGCCGTCGCCACCTGTGACCACGCGACAGCTCCTCACGAAGCTCTTGTACCCCAGTCAACTCCAATGCCGTCCTCCGCCTCGACGACGTCCTCTGCCCCGACGGTGCCATCCACGGCATGTGAGTGTTCTCTCTCTCTTTCTCTTTGGCCGTGGTCCAACAGCAGCGAGTCGCGGCGGTCGAGGCAGAGGGAGACGGAAGCGGCGCCAACGTCGTCGGCGTTCTGGATGAGCTCCTTGAGGACGGCGGTTCCCTCCGAGTAGTTCACCAGGACCTCACGGATGCGGCGGCCGTCTGCCGGAAGTCCTCGAGAAAGAACGATTCCGGTGCCGGAGACGCCATTTTTCACGACAAATAGGAGGAGGTTGAAGAGTTCTATGGGATTCGATTGTGCATCAATTAGTGATTTGATTCGAATTTATTTTGCTGCGCGGAGAGTGTTGGAATTACGGCGAAGAGGAGGTGGGCGGAGATAAGTGTGAGGGTGCTGTGCCGGCGAATGAGGAAATGTCACTGGCACAATGATGGCTCTCTACACCAAGGGCCGTCGGAACGAACCGAGGAAACCGTCTAGTTTCGTTTGTGACGATTTTTTGTTCGCAAGCAACGTGAACGATAGAGACGTGAAAAGAGGAAAGAGGTGCAATTAAGCTCTCGGTACTACCAGCGCTGAAAGAATCTTTCCACGGCATTTATGATAGCCAAAGTTCTTGGCAGCGACAAGGAAGAAACCTAGAGATGGTGGGTCAAAATTAGGGCAACAAGGTCCAAAATAAAATTGGGTCTATTTTTTTTTTTCTTAGACTGGTTTTTTTGGTCTTTTTGGACAAACCTCATCAAACAAAACTTATTGTCATAACAACATATTTCTTTTTTTTTAAGAAAAGTTAACAAGTGTCGTAAGAACATTTATTTTAAAAAGAAAAGTGAAATGTTTTGTGGTTTTCCATTTTTATTGCATTAAAAACTCATAAATTTTAGTTTCTTTATATGATATTTCCTCTTTTTGTTTCTTCCTTAACGAAACTCATTTTTTTTATCTAACTGTTTGTGGCTATACAGTTTTTGGACAATGATTTTGACTCTTGCAATTAATTAATAGTTGTATCATGTTTTTCCAAATTCTGAATGTTTAGCGCAAAGGATTCATCAATCATATTTAAAAGGTACTTAGCAAATGACGAATAAAATCTCAGACGTCACTGTTTATTTATATAAATTTACATTGAAATGGGAGATCACTACAATTCCTAGCTCTAAAGTTGTAAACAATAAACACTCACTAACGAGAAATTCTTATATATACTATGGTGTAAATAATTTATACACCATAAATATAATCTAACTCTTAATTATTTTCTCTTTTCACTTATTTTTTACACCATATTGTCTATAGGAATTTCTTCTTCCAAAACAAACAACAATTCACAAATTACAAATAATTAATAATGAAATCTTTGACCAACAACAACATAATTGGTCCCACTTCAACACATGAACCACTTCAACACATGAACCTGCAATAAAATCAAAAAGATGAACGGAGTACAAAGAATATGACCTTGTAGCGGGAAAATAGAAGAAAAAAAGAAAGAGATAATTGTACCAGCTGATTTAGCAAACTTAGTGTGAATTGTTGAAGAATTAAATTTTGAATAAGAAATTTTAATTCCATAAATTAAAGAGAGAGAAAAATTAACCTATAAAAAGTGTGACAAAACTTTCCCAGTGCAATAAGAAAGTGATGTACACACACATTACCTCTTCCCAATAATTTCTGCTTCCACTTCATCAATTAGTATAAGCAAGACCGCTTTGAGGAGTGACTGATTCTTTCTTTTCATCCTTCTTCTTCTGATCAGAATTCGAACTTTGGTTGTTCCCCGGTGACTCTTCCTTACCCCCTAAATATTTGCCGATTTCTTGGGGTTTAGAACTCATGGCTTATTGATAATAAAATTAACAATTCAAATATTGGGATCAATGGGTTGGTATGAGAGACGGTGCTGTTTTGGTGTGTCTTGGATAAATATGACCATATTGTGAATCCTTATTATATAGATAAACCTAGAGACATGGGGGTTTCATGCATATGCTATGGAAATGCCCTCGTAATTCAAGGTAAATTAGGGCACATGTAGATACATACGTATGTACGTGTCACTGTGTGTAAACTTTCTATGAATTTAACTACATGGAAAGGATTTAATTTTAATGCAAGTATTACTGCATTAGTTTAAAAATTTTTGAGTTAAATATATTTTTAGTCTCTCATAAGTTTTAAATTTTGTGTTTTATCTCTCATAAAAAAAAATTCCTAAAAATCGTCCGGCATAAAATATTTTTGTAAGGTTTTATTCTCTCCCATCATGGTCATGTTAAGCTGTTAACTGTTGACACATGGCAGGTCACATGACACGCTTAACCTAATCATTAGGTCCGCTGCTTACTCTTGCCCAATTCTCAGCGTACGTTTGTTGTCTTCTTCTTCGCTACAACTTCGTGAGTCATCAACCTCGGCCCGCCGCTGCTATTGAAGTGACCTCATCCATACGCCCTCGCTTGCATCTGTCCTCCCCCCTCTCTCACACCTTCGTCACATGACTAAGTTAATTGTCACGTCAGCAGTCAATGGCTTAACATGACGACAAAAACTAAAACCTTAAAAAAAATTATGAAGGATGAAATTTAGCAAAAAAATTTATGAGGGATAAAAACAAAATTCAAATTTTATAAAAGACTTAGAACATATTTAACCCAAAAGTTTTTATACAAAAATCCACTCATGTATATTTCTATATTAGTAATAATACGTACCAAATATATCGTGACATGACACTATCTTATTGGCTCATTAGTTTGTATCAGTGTACAATCGAGATATTTAATATATTTATGTTACTAACATTTTTAATCTCTATATTTATAATATAATCTCAAAGACCAATTTAGCAAATATACTAACTTGATGAGATTACCAATTTATTCTAAACTTTTTAAAAAAATACTAAACCTTAAATTGTTAAAACTCACCTAAAATTTCTAATTCAACGATCATATTTCTAATCCTTAAATTCCTAAAAGACTACTCAAATCCCTAAATCCTTAAATTCCTAATTGATCAATACTTTTCTTCTCTCATCTATGGCTGAAGCTTGGACATTAACTCTTACGTAAGACTAAATTAAAGACTGATGAATGCTATATACAGCAACCATTTTTCCCAACTTCATGGTTTAAGTATTTGACATATAATAGATAGCGATGTTCGGAATCGGATTAAACTAATCACTACTACAACATAAATGATCCCAATTAAGGATAAGGTCAAAAGGTATAATAAAAAAGAAACCATGTGAATGGATGTGCAGATGTCAATCATGTCATACGTATCTAATATTGGAACTTCTTTGAAACATCTTCTCTGATTCAAATAAAACTTATCTATGATGATGGGATAACAATATAATTTTTTTTTATATTGATGGTGTATCAAAATTAGTCTCACTTAAAAATAACAATATTTAAGATTATATATTAATTATTAAAATTGAGTGAGTCTAACTTATTCCTGTACTCACAAAATTACTCATGCTCTAATTATAAATCACAATATAGACTCTAACGACTTCATAGCCTTAAGTAATATTTCTTTTGCGAAAACTCAATTAATAAAAAAGGAGAAAAAAAACATATATCAGCGGATTTTCTCTTCTTTTGGCTTATTATTAAATTAACGGATTAGTTTCTTTTAAACTTCTTGAAATTAGGGGTTGAATTCAATTGGTTTCAAGCATTTAATTTACGCGTTTAATTTCTATCCCCATTTGTCCAAGTTTTGGTGCAAGTTTTCATCTATTTTTTTTTATATTACATTTTCTGTATAAGTAAAATCTATTCTGACTTTGACTACATAGGTTCCGTTGGGGCATCAGAAAAACGGTTAACGGTCGACAGGAACCGTCTAGGTGTTTGTTTAATCGTTAAGCAAATTAAAACGATGAAAATTCAAGCCATTTTCTTAAATCCATTTTATATTATTGTTTGAACCCAGGAAAGAAGTAAATACAAAGAAGATTGATGAAGTTGTAAAATGCAGCACATTTGCGACGCATCTTTTTTATTACTCATAATTTGTAAAATAACTATGAACCATTCAATTGTAAGTTGACAACCTTGTAAAATCTAGGATTAAAAAAAAAACTAATTTAATGACATACTATTATTATTTTCTTTTTACCAACATTACTACTTTAATTTCTCAAACGAAAATGGTCTGCTTTTCGACCAACTATCAATTGTTGCGAAGTTTAGGTTTCTTGTTAAAAGGTGCAAAGGCTGAAAGTTACATTAGTTTCCAAAATAAATTGTAGAATTATTATGACCTTAAGAGATAATTACAAGTGCATCCGACAAATTAATGGTGGCGAAGCGGTTAATGAAATAATGATGTTGACCAGTGATGAATTACGCCATTAATTTGTACGTTAATTCGTAACCGGGTAAAGTACAGTAATAATCAATCTGCACTGCGTGCGAAGACAAAAAAATCTCACTAAGGACGGCATCGTACTTATATTTTCCTCAAGCATTGCAGCATCTAAATTAGTTAATCCACATAGGCACTCAACATACGGCAATATTAATTCAATTATTACCGTTAATTAATTTAATAAGTGTTTAAAGTAAAATAATTTACCAATAGTAAATTGGTCCAATAGTAAACAAGTCGATCTCTTCTTTAAAAAATCTCGAATTCGTGACTCGAGAAATAAAAATTCATATCAAGAAGGATAATTACAATATATTAAGATAAAATAGTTAATGAAATTCAAATATCAATACAAAGAACAAAAAAAGTGAAATAATTTAAAAATTTTAATCTTATCAATACATTAAACACTTAAAAAATTTACTTTTTGAATAAAAACATTATCAATTTTTGATACCTTAATAAGTGCTCTCAGCAAAGTTCTTTTTTTTAAAAGAAAAAAATGATGCTTCCATTTTGAACTCACTTCTTATCTAATCACTCATCCTACCACTCATTTCCACAATCATCTTTCCATTATAATTGAACTTGTTTGTATATGGGAAAGAGTAGTGCGCGCTTGTAAAACACGGTAATCTCTATTGCATGCATGTTGTATAGTCCCTCACATGACGACATGACCTCGTCTTATATGCGTGACAAAGAGTTAGTGTGAAAGGAGAGAAAAAAAAATCATAACAAGTAAACCAACGTGCAAATACTAGCTAGAGAGGGATTTCGTTGCAAAACATACGTAAAGGCCTAGCAAGAGTATTAGTTGGGCATGTCCGTGTGCATAGCGCGTATTATTTAATTCAGATTTCAAATGTATTTTGACAATAGAGTCTTTTCCTCACGGTTTCTACATAATTTGGGACTAATGTGTTTCGTTACAAATATGCTTGTTAATTGCATGCCACGGTTGGGACTTGGTGACTCACACCGTCACCGCCGATATATCTTGTGCCACAAGCTTTACGTCTCACGCAAAACTCTGGAAATTCAAATGTTTTCTCAAATAAATTAGAAATATTGTGGAAATTTCTGTGTAAATTGCCACCAAAATCACTAGGTAAGCTCCCTTGCATTTGGAATTATGGAGGCATCTTTCCCTATAAATACACATATTCATATTGCTATGTTTCATCATTCATCAACAACATTGTTTTACAACCAAAACCAATATATACCAATTTGAAGCAAATTAAAGCATCCATATACCCAAACAGCAAAATGAGCAGTAATATCCAAAACATAAACATTCAAAAGGTTCTTTGCCCTACAACAAGGCCAGCTCCTAAGTCCAGCAATTCCAACACTCCGAAGGGGACTCCATTGCCCACTATCCAACAAGTCTTTTCACGGAGGAGATCTTAATTTCATACCCATTATTCATGGGATTAGAAGGTTTATTAAAGGTGAATGGAAAGCAATTGGTACCATAGGAAGAATATATGTATATATATACATATATATCAACTAATGGATTTTATTTATTTAATTTGTTAATTTTTTCGTTTGAATTTAAGTTTGTTAAGCGTTACTTTCCCCAATAATGGGGTCACTATACCAGCTACTTGTATTTGTAACGTAACAGTAATTTCTCCCTGTATTTAATTTGTTTCTCATTGTAAACAATAAAATTATATGTTTAGTAATAACAAATTGTTGTTAGTGTAAGTAGTGCCTCTTGGTATCACGAGATTTAATTAACCATACAAAACGTCAGAGTAAAAACTCAAATAGAAGACTTATTGTTATGATCTTTTGCAAATTTTGAAACACGCACTAATCAGATAGCTTTGCCAAGCCTGTTACATGCAACAAGTTATTGAGATGAAAAGTAGGACACTAACCTGGACCAAGTAGTTACACTGACCAATTTGGTCTAAGATAAAAAGTATAAACTTAAAAAAGGTTAAGGGACTGATTAACAAAACAAATTTACTAATTTACTTTAGATTTTCAATTTAATTACATCTTTAATGAAAATTTTATTTTATTCAAGTTCCAACTAACCACCATTGCTTTCTCCTCTGTATATCACCATCAACAATTGTCTTCCCTATTTCTCTTCCCATGTATAATTTCCCTCAAAAATCAAAAATCAAAAAGAAAAAAAGAAAAAACACAACACAAGATGTATGGATCCATAACAAAAGTTCAGAACCAGCCTAGATCTTCAACTCATAGTTATGGATCACGTCAATCGGTGGTGGGCGGCGGCACCGACGATGGCGTGCAACGGCAACGCTAGGAAGACGCACGCTGTCGGCGCCGGCGCGACCACCACCCTCCGTCACTCCCCTTCAGACAATGCTCAGCCGTTTGACCACTGCTCCAGTCGCCGCCCTGCCCTCTTCCCCTCTGCTAACTCCCACCCCTTTCAGATCAGCAGTGGTTGAAGGTTGGTGTTGTTGAAATTTGTTGGTTTGATGATGGAGGTGTGGTGTAGCCGGAGAAGGCAGTGACAACCACAGTGAGGGAGCCAGCGCCGAGAGTAGGCCGGGCAAAGAGTGGCGCGGTGAAAGATGATTCATAAGAATAATGGTACGGTAGAGATAGAAAATTAAAATAAAAAATGTGATCAAGGGTAAAAATGGTAATTAAAAAAGTTGCTAAGGGCATAATTGGTAGATGAATGTGAAGATGTTGGGGTAATTACAATTAATTATCAAAGTAATAACCCAACTAATTAATTAACTAATAACCCAGCTATAATTAACTTACAATTTGGACTTAAAATATTACCACTAATAAAAATTGAATAGTTATCTAAGGACCATATTCCAATATCACAATTATATTTTCATAAATTTTGAGGTCAAAATAATAATTAAAACTCTATTAATACGGACTATTCAATTAAAAATTAACAGATAAAACACTTAGACTAACTTAAACCAAGTAAACACCCATTCCATTTTAGAAAGGGCCTAAAAAGTAGTGCCTAACTAACAACAAGGGATTATTATTGAAAACAAAGGAATGTAAAAGGGTCCTTCTAATCTAATCTAACTATACATGATCAAGATGATCTCAAGGCTTTGATGCAAACACGAAAACAATCGTTCCTTCAAAAACCCGTTAATGCATAAACGGTTGACCGCACGTACAAACAACACAATTAAACACGTGCGATTAACGCCAGTAGTAGTCAGGTGCATGGAGGAGTACTGGTCAGGTGATCATGGCCACCTGCACGTGCAGCAGCGTTATCATGCATCACCACCGGTCCCAATATTGAGATGGAAGCCAAGCCTATGAAACAGAGGCTTCTTGAGAGAGAGAGAGAGAGAGAGAGAGAGAGAGAAAGAGAGAGAGAGAGAGCTTTGATCCCACCACTCATCATCACGTGTCTAAATGCTTGTAACTAACAAACTTCTTAGCTCGATATAACTAACTAACTCCAAACTGATTGATTCAGTTATGCTCATGCTCAAGCTCGCTCTCTCTCTCTCTTAAAAGAATCAATATGTATATATTGGAATCATTCTTTTGTCCTCTTTGTTTAGATTTATATAAGAGTACTTCCCTGTCTTTGGCTGCCGATTGAATTATTTCCACTTTTAGCCCCGTAATCCCAACTCTGAATGTTTAATTAGCCCAAAGGATTGAGCTTAGGACCCGTTGTTAATTATAAAATAAATTAAAATAAAAAATAGCGCTAAGGATCCATCATACATACACACACACATATATATATAGGTACTTGCAAATGAATGACAAATAAATTTTCAGAGGAACACTGTTTATTTATTACTGAGTATAGATCCTAGCTAGCTCGCTCTAAAGTTGTAAACTAACTATAATTAAACACTTGTCGAAAAGAACAGCAATTCACAAATTACAAATAAATAATGAAATCTTTGACGAACAATAATGCCTGCTAGCTGCTATGAATCAATCTTGTTCCACACACATGAATCAGTAACAAGAGAAAAAAAAAATTGACGAATGGAGTTTAATTTCTGCTTTCCTTTGAGTTGTTTCCCACTTCAACTATTGGTATAGGAAAGACCGGTTTGAGGAGTGACTGGCTCTGGCTTCTTCTCACCATCTTTCTTAGGTTTGGAACCTTTGTTGCTGTTGGCAGATGGGTTTTCCTTGTAGCCCAGATCTTTTGAGATGTCTTGAGGATTGGAACCCATGGCTATATGTGTGTGTGTATATATATATATATTTTGATAAAAGTAATGCGAGTATATATTTGGAACAATGGACTAAATATTTTGAGAGACAAAGCTTGTTTTGATTCGACTTGGAAATATGTTGATATGACGACCTTGTGTATCCATATATATATACTATACTACCTTGAGATGCATGGGTTTCATGTATGCAAATGCTATGAAAATGCCTCAAAATTCAACGTAAATTAGGGCACGGATGGATGTGTGTATGTGCGTGTCACTATATATGTAAACTTTCTACCAATTTAAGTAACTTGGAGATCATGAACTCAATCAATTAATTAGTTCAATTTATATTATTGTTATTCAATCATGAACTATTTCACGTGAGTATTTTGAGGTAGTTATATTTGTTGACATAGTTATATATGATTAAATGATAGTGTAAAACATTTTAAATCAAAAGTGCATGACAATTAAACTCGTATTAATTAGTTAACTAGAATCGATTAAGAAGCAAGAGGGGGGTGTTTGGGGATTCATTTTCCTTTAGAGCAACGGAAAAGGGAAATTTCATGTAAAAGATGGAGGGAAGGAGATAAACTGGAATGAGTTTGATATGAAATTCATATGATATGATCAATATTTCGTAACAACCCCACGCATTATATGTAAATCTTTCTCAGAGATTTCAACTCTCCGGTATGTGCGCTGGTTGACGTTTGCATGAAATGTGCTACGGCTTTTCGTTGGACATTGCAAGTGAAATAACTTTGGTAAGCGGGTCCTTAATTACTTTAATGTGTAATAAAATATTTCTGTTTTGTAGGAATTCTCAAATTAAAAGAGAGTTTGAATTACTAACACATTAAGGTATAAGTCTCATTAAAATTTCATCTAATTGTAAATGAAATATGAGTTGACGCGTGTGTAAAATCAATATACATAACACAACTCATAAATAAATGTCTTTGTGATATTTTTATTTCAAATTAAGTAAAATATTTTTAATTATTTTCTAAAACAATTAACGTCATTATAACTTGATAGAGAAGAAAGAAAAACTCTGTAATTTTTACAATGATTTCAGTATAATTTACGCGAAAGAGGAAAGCATGCTCTGTACCGCGAGTTTGAAAACAATAACGTGTATGCATTGCTCAATGTTGCAGCTTCGGCCCAAAGTGTTAAATCGTATTAGTTGTGTATGAATAGTCAAAGATGGATTATTTAATACAAGGACCCATATCAATTAATATGGCTCTTGCTCCGCGTTCTTCATTTCGATAATGAAAAACGTTACACAGTAAATTGACCGATTTTATTTTATATTATAAGTAGATTCAGTTATTGACTCTTAAATCTTAATAAATAAATGAATCATATAAACCAATTTATTTAAAATATCAACAACTATATTTTTTTTTAAAGGTTAAGAATTAACATAAGTATTTACAAATTACTTGTGAACAAGAAAACAAAAATAAAACTGAAGTCATCATTAAACAAAGCATAACCTATTCGTTTTCTGTCGGATCAGTTGAAATATTTTTTTAAACATATAATTTTACCCATTGTTTAGTTTTCCACATGTATTCTCTTATGAAAGTAATCATGAGTATTGAATCACCCATTTGAATAAAATAAAGAATTTTGAATTTTGTCAACTAATGTCTTTATTTCACCTATTAAAATTTTTTTAAAAAATTACTACACAAAATAAAATTCTTTAAAAAAATAACTAAACTTTAAGAAAAAATATTTTTATTCAATAGTTTTGGATTCCAAAACAAATAACCATTAGAACACTTGTTACTAAAAAATAATTTTAAACTTTTAAGATGATAAACAATTATGTTTTTCTTCCAAATAAGAAAAAGAATACAAATCATGATGTAAAATCACTCTTCATTCTCTATTCCTCTACTTACTGTAGGTTATGGAAAATAAACTTGCAGGTAAAAGTGACAATGTCATGATGGTATTACTTTTAACTAAAGCCAAACAATGAGGGATTTTGGAAGAAAAAAAAAAATCAGGCATTTGTTGCTTAGGTTTGTAAACATAATTAGTATTAATCATGAAAATAAAATTGGAAACTAGAGATTTTAAGTGAAAAATGACTATTGCACAACCACAAACTGCCTTAGTAGCGGAGTGCGAAATTTTTACGAATATTGTCCACCACTCAATTATAACCCACATATCAGTGATTAGTTTTGCGTAAACATCATCTGCTAATGCTTCATTCATAACTTTTCATAGCTAATATCATCCCCCCAATGCTACATTCGTAACTTTTCATAGTTAATATTTTCGTACTAATTGAAGAAATGCTACAACAGCAATTTTGTGACAATCGAACTTTGGACGACCTAATAATAACTAGGGAAGAAAGGTAAAGGAAACATCTTTTCATGGAAGTATTTGACTACCATAATCAGCATTAAACTTTTCGTATCTGTGGGCATGGAGATGAGCAGATGGTCTTGTGTTTCTCAAAGCTGTTTCTATATCTTCAGGTCTGATTGGCCCAACTTTTGGCAACTCTGCAACGCAATAATCACTTTCAGTTCATGAGGATATTTATGAAAATGGCACGCACTTTGTCTAAAATGAGAATTGCTCGTATTTGAACAATCAACTTGCAGATTTTGTAAATGGCATACCTTCTTCGGGCACCTCGTCTTGGCTCTGTTCAAGTTGAGACATTAAGCGTCTCAGTGGCTGCATTGCTGTCTCTTTACAAAGTAACCGGATATCTGAGCCTGAATATCCTTGTGTCTGATCCACCAGTACCTCGTATGGGATCTTTTCCTCACCAGGCTGTGGAGGAAGGAGTTCCTCAAACATAGCTCTTCTCGCTACTGGTTCTGGAAGTGGTACAAGGATCTTTCAAATATGGTCAAAGGAAAAACACAGGACAAGGTTCAACAGAGTTTTCGATTGCAAGATCAGATTGCTTATTGGGCATCAATCATGTAAAAATAATGAAACCTAACATTTCATGTTTCTTCCTAGATCAATATCCAATCCAATGAAGTAAAATGTCCTTTAGAGAACTAGAAATATATGACCTGTTCAATTATCATGTACTATAACATAATATTGGAAGGATACTCGCTTCTCAAGACGGCGAAGCATGGCTGCATCCAGTTCCCAGGGAAGATTTGTTGCAGCCAAAACAAAAACAAGTTCATCGGTCTTTGTCAATCCGTCCATCTGCAATCTAATCCAAATGATTAATTTTTGAGAAAGCACAGCAAAATACATGCGACACTCCATTGTAAATTGACAATGCAGGATTGTGTAATTAAGATGCATGGAGACAGAACTTGCAGAGAGCACAAACTCCCAAGTAAAAAGAAAAATCTTTCCCGGCTTTGTATGTCATCACGACAAGGAACGTAAGTAACTAATGGGTAAAGTCATTATAACTGCACAAGTAAAATTTTAACAATCTAACTGATTAATCTCTTGTTGGTCCTAGTTTACAGTTCATATTATGCATGAGATGTTTAAGGAACTTCCAGGATGCTGCAAGGGAAATACAAGATTTGCAGGATTGTATGGCATCTAAACAGGGCACAAGTCTGCAATTCAGAACAAAAACTCCAAATACAGTGAGATAAATAATGCGACTGAAAGTTGGGTAAGGATCTGGTTGGATCATGTGGGGTATTGCACTAGAGGGTTTCTTCTATAAGAGTAAACTACTTCTCATCATTCTTTTTGTCTCCAGTGAAAATAATGGTCAAATCAAACTTGCTTGTTAATGGGGGTAATATGAACAATAACAAGTATATTCAATAAAATTTTCTCAAACTTAGTAGAGGCATTAGTGCCCACTACATACAATGGGGGTCCACCTCTAGCTACAAAACAGCTATCACTTGGATTGTAAACACTCCCTACTAGTGCAATTTGTTTTAATGTTTTGCTGATAAGTGAATCTGATCTAGGAGAGGTAACTATCAGACAGTACTGCAATCAGAGTAAGAAATAACTGATGAAATCACATTGGCGGGCTTTCCAAAATCTTAGATCATAGAAAATAAACAATCGTTATTGGTTGGTGAGGCTTACTGACTAATCATGTCATTATCATCTAATTAGTGACTTGATGATTATGAGATTATCTTCAATGTAAGAAGCAAGCATCACCTGAATGAGTAGCTCAGTTTTTAGTCGTCTACTTGCTTCATGTTCGCTGCGTGCTTCACCACGTTGACTAATGATTGCATCAATCTCATCAAGAAATATTGTTGACGGTG
The DNA here is from genome assembly GCA_003254905.1 of Nissolia schottii. Taxonomy (NCBI): domain Eukaryota; kingdom Viridiplantae; phylum Streptophyta; class Magnoliopsida; order Fabales; family Fabaceae; genus Nissolia; species Nissolia schottii. The sequence continues at coordinate 537,703 of QANU01062782.1, forward strand.
CATGGTGCCTCGCAAGCTCAAATAAAACCTTCACTAACTTCTCTGAATCACCTGCAATCTAAAATAAACTTTGTAAATGTACATGTTCACAATGTAACAAACTAAAACAAAGAGGAGCGAGGAGCATTTTAAAAGCCCTATTTTAATTCTTCTCTTCCAGATCATAGGTTTACAATGAAATGTGAGAGAAGCTTAACACAACAAATGGTCTACGTTAAACATTGCAAAGAGAGTCATGGAACCAATTGTTCGAGTCCAAATCATCGCTGCTATATCAAGTGACTCATTTGAGCTCCTCTGACTCTGATAATAGAATAGTGCTTTAATATCATAAATGCTGTGTGTATCTATTTGGCTAAGTGAAACAGACGATGAGGGTAGAACAAATGACTTCTCCAAACCAAATAGGATATGTGATCCATATGCAAGAATCAGGGTAGCTATTTATTGTTTACATCATATTATTTGAAGAACAATAGTTAGTCATATCATCTTGCAGAAAAAAATTATTCTAAATTCTTATTTTGATTAAAAGAAAAAATAACAGTAGCATTAGAACTCTGATGCATCAGCAAGATATTTAAGTCACTTTCTTGGAAAAAAAATGAATGCATTTGAGATTCATATCTAAATTAATATACACACGAGAAACATGAATACTCCGGAAAAGAGGGGGGCAGACAGTTATTAGTTACATGCCTCGCCATTTGCTGACAACAGACGATGCTGAAATATTAAAAAATGTAGTCTTGCACTCTGTTGCAACTGCCTTTGCAAGCATTGTCTGTAACAATCAAATCAAAAAGTTATATAACTATTCAACTATTTAAAATAGACAGCTGTGATATTCGCAACCATCAAAATATGAAAATCAAAAGCTCGCTTTTTCTTTCAACAGAATTTATTTTAGTTTGAGTGTGTACTTTTATTCACTCAACAATTTTAGTGAGACACTAGGGAGGCAACCCTATACATATTTACGAGGGAATATTAATACAAACCTTTCCTGTGCCTGGCGGGCCAAAAAGGAGAATGCCTTTCCATGGAGATAACAAACCAGTAAAGTACCTAGACAAATGAGAAAGATCAGCTTGACCATCAGAAAAGGTTTTACTTTATGTCTCCAGTAAATTTTTGCCAATCAGCAGGTTTAGCAAACCAATCAGTTAACCATTTCTATGGACAATATCTTAATACATACATTTTCAGCATTACAAGATGCTTGAACTCAGATCTCAAAAGTTTTTTCAAAAATGTAAATTACATGAATGACTTGGTGAAAATTGAAAAATTATTAATCTTGGGGCCATACATGGCTTTGTCATCTTCACACAAGCAGCATTCATAACATGTAAGTCAGCCAGACCTCTTTTTGTTCCCTTTGATTCAAGGACTTTAAAATGAGATTTTTCTTTTAACCAAAAACAGAAACGTATTAAGAATGATGAAATACACTGGAATTTAAATTAGTTTAAAGATAAGGGTACTCTTTATAGCTCTACACAATATAACCATGAAATATATGAATTAAATTTATTACTTTGCAAGTTCTTGATAAAATACTGGTCCATGCAAAAGAAAAAATGTTATCATTGATTAAAGCAGTTTGTAATCGATCATACAGTTCTAATAAATTAAGAGAAGGTCAATCCTAATGTTTGTATTATCATTGATTTCATCTTAAAATTCTTAAAATGAGTTTATTATTCATCTATTTAAATTGTCTACAGCATCCAACAAAAAGGTCTCATATGTTATTTGTAACATGTACAAGAATGTTTTGACATAACCAAAATGTCATCAATAGCTCTATGGAATATTAGTTGTAGTAAGTTGTCAATAGTGATACCTACTTGGGATACTTAATTGGCATCACAACAGCCTCTTTTAATAAGCGCTTGGCATTTTCTAAACCCTTGATGCTTTCCCACTTCACATCTGGATTTCCACGGATGATATCCCTGCCAATGGTATGATGTGGAATGATATACATTCTCGTACATATAACTCAGAAAATAGAACCACGCATGGAATCCTTGATCCAAGCACAATGTAACTGCTCCATGTGCTCATCAGTTGTATTCAGTGTGTGTGTGTGTGTGTGTGTGTGTGTGTGTGTGTGTGTGNGGGGGGATGGACAGGAGAAAACTTACCTACTTAAGCTCTCTGCTAAAGCACGCATGTCTGCAGATTCAAAAGGTGGAAGCAAAGACTTCTGCCTGTGGATGTTGAGGATAATTAATTAGTTATCAGTAGTTCAGAGAATGAAGAATTTTTCCGTCCCTAGTGTCAGAGAACTCAACCCACGATACTATTATAAGTAAAGATCAAAGGATCAATTCTAGTTGTGGATGTTAAAAGATGCACAACTACATGATGCTGTGTTTCTTCCCTTTAGTTGGGGCATAAACCCTAAGACATAGAGTAACCCTAAACTTCAGTTTGAAAGGAAGTGAAAGAAAAAAGAAACTCCAATGATTCTATCACTGTCTGAACCTGCTTTGACTAATTTTGTTCATAAAGGAGTGTAGCCATGGTTGAACTATCTTCTGCTAAATCAGTTACAGATGATAACCTACATGTTTGTGATGCAAATGACAGAGAGCATTCCAATAAATTGCTCTAATTAGTGTAAATTACATCAGTGACATTTTTATTAAATAAAATTTGATGTTTCTTTCATTCAATACATTACAGAAGATGAATTAGATACCCTGACTTTATCTCCCTCCTATTAGAATTGCCATATTTAATATATAAAAACGTTTTTGCATCCAGCAACAAATCAGTATTTTCCAAAAACTTCAACCCATTGTGTTATGGCCTTGTAGGTTTAATGCAAATCTGTTTTACCTGTAATTGATTCAAAGATTAATATATGTATAGGCTAAGAGAATATAGCATTCTCCTAAGCAAAATTTTACACCACTACCAGTCAGTTACCAATTTAATCAACTTAAACTGATAAATTAATAACATAATTTCAAACATTGATGACTTCAATAATTGCTTGACTACTGACTAGCTATTCAACATCCAATCATGACGTGATTCACAACTCAAGTATGCCATTAACTGTCCTTTCTTTTTACACTATAAATCCACACAGCAGGACAGAAACGTTTAATGCTATTAACTGCTAATTACAGAACCCAGAAATACAAAGTGATGGATCAAAGATACTTACGGCCTTTCGTCCACATGCTTCGGTGAAAAGCCATTGCCATTTGCCTGTGCTGGATTCTGCCCCTGAAAAACAGAAAATTGAAGCACGTACATGAGTGAAAGTCGAAGGAGTAAGTGAAAGGTTCAAGAGGAAACCTGACGTATCAGACATAGCACCTGGTTTAACTGCTCGTAGATAGCCATATCGGATGATCTTTTGGCATGCAGATTGCCATTGGATGCAATGCCCAACGAGCTTCCATTACTGACAGCCTCGCCATTCTCCACCACTTTCTTCCTCCCAAACTTCACATCATAATACAATTTGAAGTCCTACACATCACAAACCAAATAATAATAATAATAATAATAATAATAATAATAATAATAATAATAATAATAATAATAATAAGCTGTAAAACTCTAGGTACAAATACAACTCCATCCACCAGATCAAGATTCAAAATCACATCAACCGAATCAAACAGACAAATATTCAAGAAGAAAAAATTACACAGTAGAATAGTAAAGATTTAGTAAAAGAATGAAATCTCCGAGAAATTCTGCAAGCTAGCAACAAAACAAAACAGAAAATCGATCCAATCGACTAGAACAGCTCCATTCGCACGACGATAAAACGCAAGAAGAAGAAAATAAAAATCGGTCCTCTTCCTAATCGGGGAAGTGCAGTTCAAAAGTTCGTCGCGTCAAAACGGGAAAGCAACAATAAATCGCGAAATGCGCATGGTTCTAGTGACGGAATTTTGGTGTGGAGAAATTTTCTCGGGAAACAAACAGAAAAAGGAGAAGAAAAAAAATGAGACCTGGAAAGACCAGCGAGTAGGCATTGGTTCATCGGCCATGGTAGAGAGAGAAAGAGAGAGTTGAAAAAAGAGAATCTCTCTCTAGCTCTGGCCAACCGCAATAGCAAGGAGGAGCACCCTCTGACTCTGATGACAGCCAAGCAGTGAATATCGGAGTTGAGCTAGTTGGAGAGTGGAGACATGAATCACGTGCTGCCACCACGTGCCCCAACTTCGCAATTACAAATCTACACTACAACACTCTAGTAGAGTCTCTCAATTAAAAATGCATTTATTTTATTTTATATTATGTAAAAAAATATAATAAAAATTAGGGTTTTACTAACTTAGGTATGAAATTGAGAGAAAAAATTGTTTCGTTAAAAAGTAGTATTTTTATTAAAAGAAATACTAATGGCTTCTCAATTATCATCTTACTCTAAATTTAAAACTAATAACGTACAAATTTAATTTGTTAAATAATATATCTTGACATGGTTTGATACTTTTAATTATTACTCACTTCATTAAACTAGTGTTATATGAGATTAATTTGTATCTAATGACAGTATAAAATAATTTTACGTTGTCATTTAATTTTGTGCTAACACATAAACAAATTTGGTTAACTCTTGTTCCAACTACTTAAAAAGTTTTTTTTAAATAAAAATGTACAGGTTAGTGAATACAAATTATCTCAACATTTATTTGATGGTTACTATGAGAATTAACAAGTGCTTCTAGTCAAGGTTAAAAAAGTAAAACAAAAACATAAAAAATGAAATCATAACACAATTTAATTTGTATGACCATTTGATCTAACTGATAATAGTGAGATGGACTGAAATTTTTAAAATCATATTATCATAAAAAAAATTAATATTTAAATCAATATCTTAACAATCATACTTCTGGTGGTTCCAAATAAGATGAGCAAGAGTAAAGGGGTTTTTTTTTTTTTTTTTTCTTTCTATCATGGAGTGAGTGGGTTACAACTTAAACATTTTCGTTAAGATAGGCCATTTATGACAAATAAAGCCCAATTTAAGGTGGACTCAGCTTGAGGCTGAAGGGCCAAGATAAGAGCATCAATGTAGAATAAAACTTTACTAGCCTAAATGCCCAAGCACAAGGTAACGTTTCCCTGTACACCTAAAATCAAGGCACCTTTAATGTTCATCCGAAAAAGTTGGTTATGGCAAGTACAACAAGTTTTTTCTTTTTAAAATTTTATTTGTTATAATTATAAAATTCCTATTTCACCCTTCATTTGAAATCAACTTTTCATCTCTCTCCTATCTGCACGTCTCTCTCTCCACCCTTTTACACTTCTCTCTATCCCTTTACTCTTGCCATAGTTAGTTAGGTTTATTCATCTCAAAAAAATTGAAAAGGTGGTTTTGTTTGGAGGTGGCCACTCAAATACTTGGCGGTGACAAATCTAAGTGGATTAAGGGGGAAGGTGGGAGAAATAAGAAGGGGGAAAATGAATAAAAATCAAAACTTGAAATTGAGCAAAGAAGAAAATGATGTTGGGTTAGTTTTCTTTAGGATCTGGACTTGTCTAAATCTTAACTTGCCTAATCATATTCATTACTTTCAGATTTGGAATTTTGGGAAGTTCGTGGAACAAAGTATGATGAAAATTTGTGGGAATGAGGCAAAACGAACGCCTAATGATGACAGAAAGCAAGGAGTAATACGATGGTGATGGGGCAGTGATACGAGGTGCGGCAAGAGGAAGCAAGTGATGGTGACATGATTGTAGAAAGCGAGAGGAAATAGAAAATAGAAAATCTACCACCATCAACCACCAACCACGACCCTCTCAGAAAATAGAAACAACAATCCTCAATCACCAGAACAACCACAAGATCAAACCCAAAACACAACACCACCACAGTCCCTAGCCACCAAATTAGCAACCTTCCAAAGCCACCCAATGTCACCACTTCGCCACCACCATCAAACCTGTAACCCCCATCACCATCCATGGTCACCAAACACACCTGCAAAGAGAAAAACGTAACAGGAAACCCAAAACCACCATCATCTATCTCACACACCACACACACATAACGCAAATCCGTAAGAGGGAGTAAACAAAGAGAGATGAGAGGAAACAGAAACCAAACCCTTTCCCCTCACCCACACATACATGCAAATAGATCCAAGGAGAAGAGAGGAGAGACAGATCGAGAGAGAAAGAGAGAAAAAGAGATCGAGTGAAAGAACTTGAGGGAGTGTAATCAGAAGAGATAGAGGAGGGATGGCGCCAACGCTAGCGACCTGCCGTGGCAGCGTGCCGGCGGTGCCGGTGGCCAAAAAGAGAGAGAGAGAGAGAAGAGAGAGTAAGAGATCCGAGAGAGATGGTTGAAATCGTCGTTTCACTCCTTCCATGCAGTTTACATTTTTTTTAAATTATGGAAACATTTGACCGGCTCCCTTCTTGGAACCAGTTGGTGCACTTGCACTACTACAAACCATAGACCTATTTCATACTACCACAACTATTGGATGAAGTGAGGAAATAATTAAACGGTCCATGATACACGAAAGCAGGGTGTACTCTCAAAATTCAACAATTAGTGATGCACACTAGATAGGAAACCAAGCACAAGGACGCTAGCCTTGGATCAATGCACTGTGTATCTCTATAAATCTTTGCGCTACATTAGTTTTTGCTTATTTGAAGTAAAAAATAAAAAATAAAAAAATCCAAACCAATTTGACCTAACTAAATATAAAAATTCAATAACTAAATTTGAGCATACCTGAGGATAGAAATAGGTCAAGTCACTCATCCAAGATTTTTGGCTCAGTTCATTTAAGGTTTAGGAAGAAAATGTTCAACATTAAAATGGTTAGCTCAAAAAGAAAATCAACTCTTATCTTATTCCTATAATGTAACTTAATCACATTCAAAATTTCTCTCGCTTCTCATTTTTTTACTCTTTCAAATACTTATTTGTATGTTGAAGTCATTATTGACCACCTTTTCCCATGCAATCTCACCGAATTCAAGTTGTCATCTCAACATTTAAAGCATGTTTGGGAATTCACATAAACAACTTTTTTTCTTATAAAAAATTGTTTGAAAATATTTTTTTATGTTTAGCTATAAAATGAAAATTAAGTAAAAGCTCTTTTGCATAAAAAAAACGTTGTTATATGAAAGAAAAAAAAAAGCTAAAGTAACACTTTTGGACATTAAGTCATAAAAGCTTTTGCTTTTTTATTAAAAAAAATCTTTTTCTTGTTTTTACTAAAGTAACCCTAACTATCAATATTACATAATATAAATAATTATTTTATACATCATGTTTAGTAACTTATCATACAAAAGCATTTTTTTTCATACAATTCAAATAAAATAGATTATCTTAAAATTACTTTTTAGCTGAAGTATCTAAACATAAATTGATTATCATATATAATCGATTATATTAACAAAAATAATACTTGTTGAAATAAGTGATTATTAAAATAAGTTTAATCTTTTAGTTTTCCCAAACACACTTAGTTGTATTAATTATTAATTAGTTTTTTATTGTCATATCACTTCAATCTTTGTAGAGTATTTTTGTAGTTATTTGCACGATTTATCTTATTTCATGTTTATCTTAGTTGTATCAAATTTAAGTAACCAAAAAAATTACATTTTCTGTATTTTTCGTTAATGATTAAATTAGATACAAAACATGTAAAACTTCATTAACAGATAACATCCAAACTTATTTACCCTTTTTGTTCCAAGTAAAATTTTAAATAGATTTTTAAGTCAAATCCAACTTTTAAAAAGATTATACTCTACCTTAAAAAAAAGCTTATAATAAATAATAGGCTCAGATTTAAGTCGAATAATTTTAAAGCAAGTCAAACCTATTTTAGTTAAAACTTAGTTTTGGTTCAACTTATTTTCACCTCGAAAGCATACCCTATCTTGTTGTTCTCTACCACCTTGGTGTATGCCGACCATTGTTAGAAGACTTGACCTGATAATGGACTCAACCAAAATATCAAATTATTAGTTTAGCTCGTAGAATTGAACAACTAAATAAATATATAAATGATATACTGGAGTTTAAATAAATATAATTAAATGACAAAGTAGTTTAACAATTTAAACACACTTTTACATGTAATAAAATGAATAACAAAAGTTTTTTTTAAAGGTATATCAATAGCAAAACTATCTTTAAATAATAGTATCATATCTCCAAATACTCATAATGCAAGCCAAACTTACTAACATCGAGACTAAAAACAGAACTATCCACAGACTACAATTTAATCTTTCCTTTTTTATTTAACTTGCCAAAACTAAATATTACAATATTAAGGTAAAAAAATTATCTTGATAAATTTATAAAATAATATAACTTGAAAAATTATTTTTATATGAATTATTTTTATTTTTAATATAATTATTACTCTTTTTATATCTATTGTATTAATAAATGCTACATTATAATTAAGTGTATAAAATAGAAAGAAAAAAAAAGAAATAATTACACGTAAATATTATAAATAGAAAAATATTTTGAAACCTTAAAATGTAGATAATAGACAATTAAAACGGAACGACAGAAGTATAAAAACTAAGGGAAAATGTTCATTTTAATCCCAAAAAATGTAAACTCGAGTCACTTTAGTATTTAAAATTCAAAATTTGACTTTTAGTTGTTATTGGAGCTTCATTTATAGTGCAGCTACGACTCATTTGTCGTCTCTTTTGTTGATAATGTCCCTTTCAATGTGATAAATCAACAAAAATGTGACAATACAATAATGATAATCAACTGAGAGACTAATTTCACCTACAACTTACAATCTTAAAGATTAAAAAGTCAAATTTTAAATTTTAATGACTAAATTGACTCGAGCTTACACTTTTAAATACCAAAATGAGCATTGTCTCATAAATTAAACTAAAAGAAAGGAAGTGGCCTAGAAAACAAGGTAGTGTCAATTAAGCATGAAATGCATGAGCACCATGTGGGAGTTCCAATCAGGGGTATTCATAACCCGGACTGACCCAAAGCATTCTGACTGAATTGGACTCGATTTTAATTAAACCCAATTTTAAACAACTCTAAAAAAAATCGATTTTAATTCATATCAGGTTCGGGTTTAGTCCCAGGTCACCCGACCCTGCCCGCATACATTACTATACTATGCATTTCTTATTTTCTTTCCTTCCCATCCCATAACCTATATTTATTTTGGTGTCTATTGTAGTTAAACCATGTCTATTTTAGTGTCTATTTCTTAAACCATGTCTATTTTGGTGTCTATTGTAGTTAAACTACTTCGGCGTGTAGAAATCTATTGTAGTGCACTTATTATTTTGGTTGTTTATGTTCCACTAAAACTATGGAAGTTTGAATGAGAATGCTAAGATTATAAATTTTATGTCTTGTAATGTTTGAAATTAATGACTATTTAGCTATGAAATATAATGTTTAATTTGCAATTTTTTTAACTTTATTTTTTAATGGATGTTATTTTTATTTTGAAGTTTAAGATAGTTTTGGCCCGTTTTGACCCATTTTTAACCCAATCCAAACCCGAGTTTTAACTCAACCCAAAGATGATCAGGTTTATTGAGTTTAGGGTCAATTCCGGGTTTTCAAAATTGTCAAGGTCTAAATATAGGGCCAGGTTCAAGAAAAGGTCAACTCGGCCATGAGCACCCCTAGTTCCAATATAGACCTTGTTTCCTACTCCCTCTCCTTTACTGTGCTCTATAATAGTAATTTTTTCTTTATATTTTTAGGTTTATTTATATACAACGTATTTAGATATAATTTATGTTTAAATACATTAAATTATGAGTTAACTTAAACGAAATTTAAAAGAGACTCCTGTTATAATTGAGAGAGTACTATGCGCTAGCCTCGCATTGAATAATGGAGGAATTGTAAGTAAAATACTTAGTTAGAAGTCAGTTTTTTAATTAAAAATTAAAGTAACCTATTATTTCTTGCAAAAAGATACTACGGCTTGACATTATTTACTAGAACGACTTGCAAAATACGTAGGTAAGCGCTACTCTCTTTTTTTTTATATATACAAAAATTTTATTAAGTCATTTATCTTTACTTCTATATATAAAGTAACTGAAAAAACTCAAACCTTTTTTTTATCATAATTTATAAATTTCAATTATACCTTTATCGCACACACATACACTAAAACTCCGTGGAGCAATTTCAATTTTATTTTTTAACATTAGAAAGTAAATTGCCCACCACGATGAGTGATTATCACCATGTTCTCACGTCAGAAAGGTGCCATGTTTCTCTAGTTTTAAGAATAGTATTTTTTAAATATGCATGATCTGGCCAGTATGCACCAAATATTTACGCAACTGCTTTTTGTGAATATCTTTGGCTATTTCAGCGGTTGAGGCCAAGTTTGATAGCAATATTGCAGCCATCAAAGGAACAGAGTAGTGAAACAGATAGTGATTGGTGACATGACTGACTACCCTCACGTTGAGTTCGAGCTGATAATAATCATTTTGCTGAATCAGAAGCCATATTAAGCAACATTTCAAGCCTAATTGGGCATGCACTGATTAACTTGAAGAACACAATAAGTTAAAAAGGAAACAAACTCATTAGCTGACTGGACATTGTTTAATAAGACAGGACAGGGCCAATGTTTCCTTAAATTTTATTACAATCTCCTCCTTCCAATGTTTCCTTTTTTATTCAATCTTAAAAATTTAACTTTCAGAAATTATAACATGACAACTCAATTAAAAAATTCTTAGAATAACAGAAAAAAAATATTTTAAAGTTAGATTATCACTTTAAAGAGTAAGGTAAATAATTTTCCTTTTGAATCTATAAAGTATAAAATGAAATTTGTTTTTATTTTATTGTCTTGATGATGTGATTTCTCATTTTACTCTAATAAATTTTATTTTAGAAAAATTTTATATTTACAAAAGTGTGAGATCCATCATGTTAAGATCTATCATGAGTCTCATATATTTGTGAGTATGATTACTTAATTTTAGTTTTATTTTTTTCAACGGACACTATCATTGAAACTCGTTTTTGGGACATTAATGAAAGGGGCATTTACTTTCAAAATTAGTGTGTGGAATGCAATAGTGTGTGATGAACTCTTGCTAAAATATACTTATCTCTAAAACTAATGTCCCTCTTACTTAGATGTCCCATCATTATGATATCCTCTATTAATTATCAACGAAAAATATATGCTTTCTTTGTCAAATTAGTAGTAATGGCATATAGTAACTGATGATCCGATAAAATGTCTACTCCATTGTCCACTCAGTAAGCCAATTAGCACAACACAAAGTACAGTTGAACTCATTGAACCTGTATATACTCAAAATCAATTAGTACAATTTCAAAATAACACTGATTAGATTAGAGTTACATCTAAATCATTATCCTTATTGACGGTTATCTAACTACAAACGGGACCCAGAGGACCACAAAAAAAAGGGGAATATCATGTTCACACGAGGCTAAATCATACGAAACAATTTATTCCCGTCAAAATTAAATGCAGACTAGTCAAATTGTAAGCTTCAAATTGAATATCATATGACAATTGACAAAGAAATAAATTCCATATACTCGTTCTAACTGGACCCTTGCAAGTGTACTATATTTGTTTTGGTAAATTTCTGTCGTTTAAACTATCACGTAAATGACGAATGCCATTTAAACATAATATATATATATATATANCACACAAAAAATCAAAGCCTTTTCTCCCTCCCAAAATCTAACAAGAGAATAATATAAAAGTAAGAGTTTAATTTCTATATATTAATTGTATATATTATTATATTATATATATTATCATTATTTTCAGCAGAAATATTTGTTTAAAGGTAATAAGTCTTAAAGTGTTCCACTTATATTGATATAATTGTATATTGAATACTAATATATAACTTTTTTTTTTACACAGATGGACATAAATTAAACTCTATTTTTTATGTTCAATTATGATTCCTCGTACAGCAACTCTAGAGAATATAGAGAAAAGAGAGCATTAGTGACTCAGCTGTTGACATGAGGTTTACCAAACATAATTAGATGGACATAGCTTTTAAGAAATTTATTACTTGGTTAGACAAAACCTTGTAGTACACAAAAGAAAAGACAACTTCACAAACTGCTTATTTGTTTATTCTTTTTAAGATAAATGTTACTTGTATTCATTACACATGAGATATTGTATTGATTTACTATTTATTCATCATGGGATAAAATTTTATTAAATATAAACTTCATTAAAATTTCATGTAATGATGAATATAATATGAATCAATATAGTATCTCATGTAAGATAAATCTAAATAACACATCTTTTTTTAATTTGTCTTCCTTTTTCTCATTAAATCAATATTTGTGCAACCTTAGAATTCTTTTGTAGGATGACCTAGGATCTACATCATTTCTGCCATCATTTTTTTTTAAAATACTCTATGAATTTTCCCCAGTTATCTTTCGAGGTGGGTACGTAGTGAAGAAGGGAGTTAAGGGGAAAAAAAAAAGTCAGGATTGTATAATTTAGTACATAATGAAAAAAATAGGGTTTTTGTTAATAAATGTTTTAAAAATACTGGTTAAAATTTTTTAATTGAGAATATAAAATTTTGAATATTCTAATACATTGAAATTCAATCAAATCTTCAAAACTTCATATTATTGATTGCTTAACAATTACTTGCAAAATCCAAAAACATTCATCTACACTGGAATATGATACCTTGGTTGTACTGTTGAATTGCTTCAAAGCTTGGCATGTGAGAATGAGACATGGAGTTCAATGAACTTGATCAAAAGCTAGCAATGTGAAAAGGCAGCATGATATATTCAAAGATGCAAATAATGTCTCTAAACTTTAAAATCAATCACCTTGGTAATTGGTTTTACCCTTGCCTGTTAGTGATGTGTAAGTTGCAGACAGAGGAACTAATGACAAAGTTCCATATAAAGTAAATTAATCCACTCATCACCACGTCGTCTAATTTGGACACTTGAAAGCAAATTAAGTGCTTATTAGGCATTGAGTGAAGGGTTAAACAATTAAAGGTAAACCATCAAATATGTTTGTTGTTTTTATAAAAAAAAATGACCTTTGTAGTTAAAACACGGGGCGCACAAACAAGGTCACGTGTAATGTTGAACTATCTTATGGCCGAAAAGCTCTTCAAGATGCTTTCAGTCAAACACAGAATCATCATCAGTTCAAAATTGAGACCAATTAATTCCCCATTGAATTGCATTACCTGGGCAGTAATTAATGCACGATCCGTTTGTCACTTTCATTCATCAACAGCCAACACCAATATTCTCCCCACCATTTCATGTCATAGATACAGTATTTTTTTTTAATTAAAGTAATGTTTTGTGTACAGCTGAGATTTATTCAACTGCATTTTAAATTTGTTGTCTCTCCTATCTCTTCCAATATCCCTCACTTTCTTCTCGTTTTTTACTCCTCTATTTTTCCTTTTTCTTCTAGTTTCCGCTAATTTTTTTTGTTTTGTTTTCGTTTCCTTATTTGCAAGAGGTACGTTATGGATTATAGAGTTTTTATTTTTGTTTTATTATTTTCTTTTTATTGTTCAAAAGTTTATGCATGTGTATCAAAATTTATGTATTGCTATTCAAAAGTTTGTGTAAGTGAGCATCAAAATTTTATTCTTCTTTGTTTTTGTTTTTCATTTTCGTCTTATTCTTTATTTCTACTTATTCAAAAGTTGAGCACAAAAGTTAATGTATGTTTGTCGAAAAAATTGTGTATGTGAACACCAAAGGTTTTTTTTTTCTTCTTCTTCATTTTCCTTTTTATTTTCATCTTATTCTTTGTTTATGCTTGTTCAAAAATTTGAGTATGTGAATATCAAAGTTTTGTTCTTCTTCGTCTTATTTTTTTGCTTTAACTTATTCAAAAGTTTGTGTATACATATGTTTTAAAATGTTTGTGTTAGACAATTACCTTTTGTTATATAATACATCGCAAATCAGATTTTATTTAATTTCCGTATTTAAATTTTTTTGTGTATTTGTGTTGTAAAATTTGTGTTTCTATTTTAAAATGTTTGTGTCTAAATTTGTATCTGCAACATATGTAATTATACCTTGATGGTACATTGAATATTTTTCATTTATATATCTAACATTATTGTTATTTTTACGTATCTTTCGAACATCAAATATAAAAAGTTAAGAAAAAAAAAAGAGAGTATTTTGCACCCATTAACTTTTATCCAATTATAAATAGGCATATCTAAATTCTAAGTGTTGTAATTAGATCATTATAACAATTATCACTATTAATCCATAATTAATTTAGAGTTTAACTTGGTGACAATGCAGATCCTTCTATTAATCCTTCTATTCAATTGATCCATAGAATACATAACAACTTGCATAATAATCTCCTCCCAACAAATTCTGAAAGTGATAAATAGTTCTTAGCATTTCCACTTCCAAATTACACTTGCCATTCTAACTAGCTAGTTTGAAAGTATCCACACGCATAACATCAAAATTCAGTGTATAACTGTAGTTAGTTGCTAACGTTCTACGTATTACAGGAAATTACAAAGTAAGGGCATACTTGATTAAGTGAAATATTATTTGTAAATATTATTAGTGAGACATGTGTCAACTTATAACTTATCTATTATTAGATAAATTTTAGTGAAATCCAAATTTTATTAAGATCTCATTTAATAGTGAATGAATTATAATTCGACGTAATGTCTCACACATATCAAATATAAATACCACAACTCTATAATCAATGCACATAATTACAGCTGCTAGGTAAAATATGTCGGTCAATAGTAACAATAAAGGCAGCATGACAAAAGGGAATAACTAACAGTAACATATATACATGTATTTTTTATAAAATTGAGAATTATATATACATACAACTCAACCTAGTGACCCACCAACGGCTGGAGGCCTGGACTGAAGAGAAAAAAAAACAAGACAAAAGAATCGAAACAGAAAAGAAAAGAACACGAGCCAAAAAACAAAACCCTTCCAATCGTGCATGCCTTTGATCATTTCCAGTCAAAATAGGAAAGTCCTCGTAAGATCAAAGGACCCCCTCTCCCCATTATAGAAAACAACCTCGTCCAAGAACATTTTATAAATTGGATCCTCTAAATTGAGATCCCTCATTTTAGAGAATAAAGTGATGAATCTCACCATTAAATTTATAAAGTAATAATGAATCTCACCTTTTATTTTATGACTTTAATTAATAGTAAAATCTTTCATTTTATCCTCTAAAGTGATGAATCTCACCTTAAAGGATGTTTGCCCACACCATTTTGTATGCACCACAACCCCCGCTACTTTCTTCTTCTGAAACTCTGTTTTATTTCTCTTGTGCTGAATAGTATAAATTACCACGAAAAATATAAAAAAAAATCCACAGTTTCTTTTGTAAAATGTTAAACATGTTCAACGTGACGCTTGATAATAGCATTATAATTTCTCATTACTAGTGTTTATCAATTAATGTGTCAATAATGATATAGAACAAAACTAATAGTTTCTTCTAAGAGAATAGGAGAATTTCTTCCCATCCTCAAGGAAAAAAAAAGACAATTAAAAAGTTTTGATTAAATGTTTATTACATGTTTATAAGTCTCTAACTTAAAAGTTTCTACCACTTACCACTTAAAATTAAAATATTATTTTATATAGTCAAAAGCATATATAATATAACGTTTTTCTCCCCCATTGTTAAGGGAAGCGAATATACGGGGGAAGTATTCCATGGATATGGGGTGCGTTTGGGATACAAGTAGTAACTCTTCTTTTGCCCCAGCAGCATTGACTCCCAAATCATACATAACCGGATAAGCATTCCTTTTCTGCGTTCCTTCGTGTGTGTGTGTATATATATAAACAGATAAGGACACACAGATTGATGAGAATACATAACCGGATAAGCATTCCTTTAATTCCTTCATACATACATACATACACACACATATATATAAACAGATAAGGACACACAGACTGATGAGAAAGAGCAAATTGGCACATGATGTTGGGCCTTTTATAGAGGAGACAGCAAAGATCTTTTCTCCCTTTATCTGCATGTGTCTTTCTTAAATTAGCCTGGCCTTTTGCATGTGCTTGCTCTCACTTGCAGGTGTAAACAGGAAATGCCAAATTAAGCCAAATAAGATATGAAAATGGTGAATAATAATAATAATAATAATAATCTTTTCTTTCTATATATGATATGATATGAGTGATATACATCTTTCTTTATCCCCCAGAGAGTGTACGTCGCTGGCTTTGGATTCTTTATTTGGAAACAAGCGGGACATGAGCAAACATGAATCTACATAAGAAGCCATCACATCATTCTTTTTCAAGTGCATCAATTATGTATGTGCAAAACATTGGCAATAGCCATTGAAGGTTGTATTGAATGTGCCAAAGTTCCTGTCTGGATTGCTTGCAATATGGAACAAATCAAAAGCAACCGTAAACCCTTGTTCATACCTACATCCCGAGACATTTAACCCTTCAAATATTTTGAGATCAATATCAATTGCGCCATCTCATCGGATAATAATGGACCAATTGAGATTTATACATCTCAACTGAAAGAGTCATTTATTTTTTAGTGTCTCACAGTATTTAAATATGATTATCTTCAAAGAAGATCTACATAAAACCAAAAAAAAAAAAATCTGATAAATCAAAGCTTCACTTATTTTCTTGCACGGACTTTGATTGACAACAAACGAATATTTTAAAACTAGTGAGAATATAATGAAAGTAAATTTGAATGACACACACTTGAGATCTTACTGAATTCCTTCTCTGTTACCCTCTATTTTTTTTTTCTATTTTGGGTAAAAGCTTTCTACCTTTCTAAGAAGCTACGCCATGCCCTAAACACATTGGCAAGGGTTTTCTTGAATTGAAACCCTTTTTATTTTACAAATTCAATACGAAATGTAACTTGACAATATAAAATGGAGAGAAATTATTATATATACGAAAACAATTCTCGTCGCTTTGCCAGAAACGTGTGATTGGTCATTTTTATGAACAGGTCAAAACCTCATTCTTATCCCGCATCCATGTTTTCGATCAAATTACTCTCCATGCAATTTTTGTGTTTTTTACTCTCTCTCTCTCTCTCTCTCTCTCTCTCTCTCTATATATATATATATATATATATATATATATATATATATGATACGGTCCAATTAATGTTTTGTTGGTTTGGGAGGTAGGTGCAGGTTGTCCAAGGTTTTGTTTATGATATGATCTAACAATGATCTTTTCTTTTTAATTAGCCATTAGATTGCAAGAAAAAAAAATCATAATTATATGACCATCCATTAACTCTTTACGCAGGATGCATGATAAAAGAACACGTGTCCAGCTGATCATCCTAGTCGGTCAGGTAAATATGTGGGTGAGATTATCGTTAGAGATTATATGTATTGTCTAGTTTTTAAAATATGAAAAATCGCGAAATGAGTTTTTTTTTAGGGACTTTGTATTTTGCCTAATGAGAAAATCTGATTTTATAAAAATTGTGTTCAGTAATAACGTAAGAACTAATTTTAAAAAAAATAAATAAATTTAAACTGATTTTTTTATTCAATTTTTTCTTCTTTTCTCTATCAATACACTTTCAATTCCCACCAATTCACTTTCCTTATTTTACCAAATTTTTTAGCCTATGATTCTTTCTCTTTTATTTAAAATTTCCCATCTTATTTTGCATTCTTATCAGATTTTATCTTTCTCTAATTTCTATTTTGGTCATCTCTATTAATGAACGAAGATACAAATGGTTCAGGATAGTAAAATAATTTATCTCCATTTCTCACACTGTAACTTTGGTTTCAACTGCACTGCTTATGCTATGTGATTTTGGTTTTAAATATATGTGATTATTAATTTGTACGTTGACATGCAATTCTTAATATAACAAATGACATAATAACCATTTAACAAGTCAATAATTTGTTTGATAATTTATTATTATTTTATATAAATTTATTTTGTTGATATCCATTAATTTATTAATTGTTTTAACATGATAAATATTGATAATGTATATAATATTTTAAAATTAATTTTAAGTTAGCTACAAATCAAACAAAGTATTAGGTTTACAAAACTAATTCTATCTTGTATCTAATTAAACTGATTATTGAAGTTGTCAAACACGTCCAAGGACGAACTTGAATGTGTTCTCTTAGGTTTATGTTTTAAGAGTAACAAGGTGATGCTCCTCGTTTCACATGTCACTTTCTGGCTCTTTGTATTAATTAGAAGCTTCCGCCATCCTTTTCTTGTTAATTTGTGTTGGACAAGGTGTTAGGGCGCCTGCAAAAACCATGACTCTCCACATCTCCCCTCAAATAGAAATATAATATATTAGTAGCATATATACTCGTATGGAATGAGATCCTCTAAGTTCCAAATAATTTTCGAAGTATCAAAAGAAAAAATCGTATTGGTTTTTTTATTTTTATTTTGCTAGAATAGAGAAGGAAAAGCAAAAATAAGAAAGCAACTAGACAATAATGTTTTATTAGTAGCTAGAAAACTGGAAAGCTAGTATTAGTAGAAGGTTATTTTTTGTAATAAGTCTCAAATCAGATGATTGGTCGTCAGGGAGAATAACACAAACCACAAAAAATGATATTCTCCATAAAAGGGGAAATAAAACGTCAATTGCCTGGAAGGAATCATGGGTGGCCGAATTCTTGTCCCATTTCATTATGTTTGACTGAAGGGGAAAAAAGAGAAGAAAGTGATAGTTCCATCCTAGATAATATATTATATATATATAGAGAGAGAGAGAGAGTGTGTGTGTGTGTGATGAGTGGATTTATCCAACCACCTTCACCTTATTTGCGTCTTATTATAAGAAACTTTAACACCATATCTGATAGTGATAAATAATGTATCCGAGTGTACAACGTTGTTTTACAAACGTGAAGGATACATTTGTGTTGTCATCCTAGATAATTCCTCGCTAGTGTATTTGACCTGAAAAGATCATAATTGTGGGGCGGAGAAACTTTATAAATTATGTAATTGCATAAGAACGTCATAAGAGTCGCATTTACATATAATACAACAAGGGTAGTGACAGTTACATTGAAGCATAGGGAGGGGGAAAAGAGCTTGAAAAGGAAGAAAGATAATTATAAACAAACCTAGTCATTTTCCTTACATGTCCAGTGGAGTCAACTCTTTGGAAACTGATCATAACTTGCTGAGAATAATTAAATCTACAGAAAAATACAGAAAAGCTAAAATATGCCATAAAATGGAGAAGAATTGTGACCCTCCACTAATAATTTATTAATTCAAAGAGTCAAATCTTATTTTGATCCTTTGAAATTAGAACGATCACGATATTAGTCATTAAAAACATTTTTCATCAGATTAGTTCATCAATAATTAAAAATATCATATATTAATTATTTTGTTAATCATTTAAAAAATATAATGATCATCATAACAATATTTTTAGTTATTAATAAAGTAATCTGATGAATGTTTGTTTTTTATATGCAACTAATCTATTAATCGTTATACTTTTCAATGACCAAAATAAAGTTTTACTTCTCATTCGATTCATTGGCCCCAGGTGAAGATTATTTATTTCTCAAAGAGGCTGAGCCTATTATCAGCCAGCCTAGACTTGTAGGCAGCATTCTTGTATTCCCACCATGTGAACTCCTTGTAGAGGCTCTCCTCATCCTTTGACATGAGTGAAGGCAAAGGTGCTATCTTTTCACTCAATGGTGGTCCTCCAAAGTAGACCATAGACAACCTTGACTTGTTCCTATCTGTCACTACCCTGTGCTTTACACTTTTAAACCTCCCATTGGTCATCACCTGCAGTTAGTTCATTTGCAAAACTTACTCATGAGAGAAAAACCAAATGCAAAGTAAAAAAAAAAAGTTTTATTTTATATAATTCATTATTTGATACTGAGCTATTGCATTAAAAATATAAAAAATATGAAAAGGTAATAATAGCTCAAAAAGTAAATTTGTCAAGTGATAAATAATAGACAATAATAAATAATTAAAATTATCTTATCATGTAAAATTGGTTACATACATCTGACTATATTATAGTGTCATCTCAACCACCGTATTTACAAGAGAGCATCTAGAAATTTCTGTATTACTTACATTCTCTCGGAGGAAGAACTTCCTCCATGGAACACTCAAGCCATTGGTTTTAGTGAAAAGACAACATAGAAAAAGAATAAAACCAAAAAAGAAAAAAGGTGAAGATATTGTCATGGAGTAAAAGATGTCTTATCCCAGAACTATAATGGATTTTTTTTTTCCTAAGTAGCCTTTGATGTTAATTCCCATAACATATGAAATGGTGGCACGTCATTTTCTTAAACCATAGTAAGCATATCTTTTCTCGACACACAGGCACATCCACGCATGAAATTGATTGCCTGTGGATAATTAGGAAACAAGATTGACATTTTCGGAAATAGACCCAATTTCTATTCGTCCCACTTGAGTGGGAAGTGAACTTTGCTAAACAAAAATAATTGTGAGGCATGGAATTAGAATAAGAGAAATGATACGTGTAATTATTTATTATGAGAAATCATATTAATTTATATTTTATTTATTGTTGGATGATAATTTAACAAAAATGTTATATGTATATCCAATTTTATACACTCATACATACACTATTAATAATGCACAAATTTTATTCTCACAAATACACAAACATTACACTTATAAATGATATTCTCAATTATACTTAATTAAGTGTACAAACATTACAAATATTAAAACACAAATTTTATGTATATAAATATAAGGTGTGTGTATGATATATATTTTTTAGTGTACGTGTAGCAGGATTCATAATTTAATAGGATGTTAAATGTCTTATTGAAATCTCATACAATTATAAATAGAGTATAAGTTGATATAAATTTTTTTTTAACATTAAAAGCTTTGATGAGTTTAATATCAATCCTCCTATCAAGGTTTAGATATGTCGTTACATTGTTTGAGTGCTTAAATTATATTTAGTATTAAAGGCAAGACAATGAATATAGACACAGTGATATACGTCTCTCCAAACTCCAATTTTGTGTAATCTCAAATAAAAATGGTCTGCCCTCATGTCTCTGTCTTTAATACTAAAAGCAACATTAGAGAAATAATTAAAAGAATACTCACGAAAGTGACCCTCACAGTGGCTACCTTGTTGCAAACACAGGTTAGCTGAGCTTAATGAAATGAAAGAGAAAGACAAGATAATTTCAGTTAAGGGGGGGGGGGGGATTTAAGAAGGAGTGTGTACCTGCAAGGAGTCACCAACGTTGATGAAGAAGGAGGAGTGGTCGGGAGGGATGGAAGCCCAGGTGGCGTCATTAAGGGAAATCTGAAGGCCCGAGGTGTTGTTAGATCTAAGGACAGATATAATCTGTGGGTCAGTGTGCTCCCCAAACCCAACCAAGTTGCGTCCGCTCGCCGCTGTCTCTTGGCACGAAGGGTAGTGGTTCAGCCTGAAGCACGAATCACTCCTTGAGTCCCTCACCAGCCTGCTCAGCACGTCCCTTGGCCCAATCCCCAGCCCATCTGCCATCAGCTCCAACACTTGGATGCACATCTCCTTCACCGCCCCTATGTAATCCTCCACCGCACACCTTCATTTTTAACAACATATGTTTATATATATAGAGAGAGAGAGAGAGAGAAAATCATCATATCATATATAAATCACGTTTCCTGCGCAACCGAAGGAAAGAAAACAGGGGACTCTGTTCCTGACCTGAAGGCTTGCGGGTTTTGATGGAGAATGAAGTGAGAGTTGGGGGACACAAGATCAGGGTTAGTGGTGAGGAGGAGGAACTCAACCCAGCCCACATCCCCGTTGGACCCAATCCTCTTGCTTCCGTATCCGAAGGGGTCAGGGGGTCCCGCCACGTCTTTCTGACACTGCGGCTGCATGAAGAACTTGGTGGCCTCGTTCTCCAGGTTGCTCATGAGTTCCAATGGAACGCCGTGGTTCACCACCTTGAAGAACCCCAATTCCCTGCAGGCCTTCACTATCAGGGTCTTGGCGTCGGGGTCGGAGAGGTCGATTTCAGGGGTGGCGCTGAAGAGCTGCGGCTGGTGCTTGCATGGCTTGATGATTGGGGGGAGGAACTGGTTTAGTGCTGCTGCTGCTTGGTGGGACACTAGCACCATGCTTGGTTGAATGAATAAATAAATGAATTGGAGGGTTTCAGTGTGAATGCATGATATGATATGTTGAAGGGTTTTGGGAAGGATAAGAGGCGATACCAACTATATATAATAATAATATGTATGGAATCACACCCACCTCACCCCTAGCCATTTCATTTTTACTATCGACACATATATCTCAATGAATTCCCCTCAATGCTCTTACTTTTCATTTAAATTTATTTAAAAGTATTCTATTTTAATTGTGAATATAATAGTCTTATATTAATGAGGTAAGAGTATGTATTTACTATATGTTCATAATTATTCTTTTTTATGTATAAAACTCCAATTCAAAATGTTGTAAAAAAAAAAGAAGTTACATCACTTTCCGACACCTCTCTTGTTAAGGAACTTTGCTTTCTTTCTCCACACTTGTTAATTATTTAAGGATACGTTAGAAAATATGGAAAAAAGATGTATACATTTTCTTTTAATTCTAGAAGCACTTCCTCGATATTTAGTTTTCATCTTTTTTTTGGGTGTCATTGTCCATCCATTTGTTTAGCCTTCTTCCTAGTACTTTATATACAAACACTGTTGGAAAAGCAACTTCCATGAATTTAGACCATTTCTTCCAAGCTCAAACCCCACTACTTGGTTTCACTAGTTGTAGGGTTGTGGCCAATATTATGCACACTTACGCACGTGGCTGCACATCAGCAACAGATTTGGAACATCTGAATTTAAGCAGAAACATTTGCATTATATTCTAAAGTTATTAAATATATAAATAAAACTCATTAAATCACATTGCTTCAATGCTCTCAAATTTCTATATGTATATGTATAACAAATTTCAATGTAACTGATACCATATAGTGGGACAAGACTTGATTGTTGCTATTTTTTTAACCATAGTTTGAAAAAATACTTGGGTTATTATTTTTGATACGTTTTCCCTTCGGTCAAGCGCATGGTGGAAGAACCTATATTATGTGTGAATAGAGTCCTAAAAACGATTATAATAGTAATCGTCCATAAGCGTGTGTTTTCATGTATTATTGACTTATATTCTGGTGTGTTAAAGCCACCTTTTGGACCAAATTCTAGTCACTTTCGAAAGGGTTGTTAAGGCACCACATTTGTCTTTTTAAAATGGTAAGGTGAAGTATTTGATGCAGAGAAACACGAAATTGAGTATTTGCAAAGAATAATTAATGGTTGTTAAACAATTTGTAGATGTGCGTGACCTTGCATAAGACAAAACATTAGGTGATGAAGTATAAATACTTTAAATAAATTTAAAATGACCATTTTCAAGCAATAAAAATTGGATGTTGTTATTTGAATAAAAAACATAGTATAAACATTATGTTTGATTTCACACACACATTATAGGACTCACACTTATAATATAAAATTCACTTCATATCACGTGATTTAAGTGTTAATCTCATAATATATGTGAGAGATCAAACATAATACACTCAAATAGCATTTATGGTAAAAATTATACAAAAAAGGAAAAAAAAAAGAGTCAATTCAACAATGATATACTTCTTTTGTTGGGTAACAAGAATAGGTGGACCCTGTCAGTAATCGTATATGTGTGTCTTCTAGATTGGCCATAAGAACACCCACTGCATTTGCAAGGACCATATGACTACACAAATATAGAAATTATTTCATATTTTGCAAGGACCCTGTCAAATTGATGAGTGTTACGCCCTACACAATTTGTTGTCAATATATAGTATACGGTAAAATATATCATTACAGGATTGGATAAGAATTGTGATTTCATGCCACTATTTTGTTGTCTAAGATTTCACGTGATTCTCTCTCCAGATGCAAGGTTGCTATCACAATGATGCACTAATAACTTGGGGATTTGATGACTCTACCTCCCTCTAGCTACCTAGATGCTTGGCTGGGCACATAGTATATGTGTGTGTGTGTGTGTGTGTGTGTTTGGGGGAGGGGCCATTAAAGTTTCAACAAATAATTAAAGCAAGTACACTTACCCGAAAAATATTAGGTCATCATATGTTATGTAAGTTTCAACAGCCAAACAAAATATAAGGCAATTTCTTTTATGCAAAAGTATCAGGTCAATTCCACTATATATATATATAATCAACAGGGCCGAAAACCAAAAAGAAACAGACCACACTAAAACAATACGGGGATATTATACAAAGGTACTTCTTGATTGTGACAATGTTCAAATATAGAGGTACCTCATAAAAAAATGATGAACAAATCAAGTGTTTCATAAAAAGGGGAAGATTTTTTTGATACATTATATTTGATTTTTTTGACACATAATAAAAAAGGAAAGATGAATATAGTGAAATCATTTTCAGAAAATGAAAAAGTGAAATTGGCGAAACCTACCTATTAAGAAAATATCCTATGGGACGTCATATTCTAAGATAGGAATGTAGCCATTTCGAGAAAAGAAGGAGACTTGATTAATTTTTTTACATCCCAAATGACTATAAGTTGTATACCATATTCGAATGTGATATAGACGTCCTTTAACAAGTGCACGTTTCTATCACAGTTCCATTATGAAATATATTTTAGTGCTTTTTCTTTCCTCATCTGCCTCCCTTCTTGAACCTTTATGCGTGCGATAGTTTTTTTTTTATTAAATTACTGACATTTAAATTTTATTAAAAAAATTTAACTAATCTAACTTATTTGATTAAAAAATTTCTTATAAAAATAGAGATCTCTCAACGAAATTTTTTTTATTTTTAAAATTTAAAATTAAAATGATTGATTAAGGGAATAAAACTCAACATTACCTCCCTGGACTCCACGTTGATACGCATGCAATAGTTAGTGTCCCGTGAAATATGATTGATTATAATTGACATTGAAAGTCATATATGGGAGAGTCGTGATTTAAGTATGTAACCTGCTATAATGTCCACAAATTACTTTCTTTTTTCTTTTTTTGGGAAACGGAGCAAAATGCTCAAAAGTCAAAACAAAGGACAACATATACTAATTTGGGGAAAGGCAGTATACCCATCATCTCTAAAGATGACAAACAAAAGGAGGAACATTGCAAAAGCAAATCACACCAATGGAATAGAGTGACTAGCATTTGCAAAGGAGATCAATATCTCGAATCAGTGATTTTCTAGTATTTTTTTTTATAGTAAAAATACTAAAGCATTGTGTTTCTTTTTCCTATATAGTAAAAACACAATATTTTATTTATTTATTTTTATCAAAGGTATGTCTAAAACTTAGATTTTTTTTAATGATAAGAAATTTAAAAAGAAAAAACGTGTCTTTAAAATAGCTCAAATCTGGTTAGAGCAATCAACGAAATCAACAAAACGTGTCTTTAACCATGGCTATTAGAGAAAGAACACAGTCTTACGCAATAGCTCTTTTTTACTTGCAAGAATTAATAATTTTGAGAAGTGATCAAACTCTTAATCTTGATTTGATACCATGTCAACAACATTTCTCTCAAAAGTTTAAGATGTTAAATAGAAAAAATTGATTGATTTTATATGTCTCTTTATCATATATATTATTTTCTCGACATTTTTTTATAGTTTTTATTAGAGAAAAATTACGTGTAATTTCTTCTTTGAAAATTTCAGGATGTAAAAATCTGTCTCTTAATTAGAAAATACATATAATACCGTTCCTAATTTTACCTAATTATAGTAAATAAGGTTTTAAAAAATTAATCTCTGAATTTAACATAATAGTCCCATACAATAAATATTTTGTTCTAATAACATGAGTAAGTTCAGTGATCAAATTATATGGTTTCTCATTTTTATCTGTTGTACACTGATATTATTTTCAGTTTATCACTAGATATGTATCTAAGAAACTTTTTATTTTTGTCCTTCTAGAATAAAAAGCTACTAGTAATGATCAGTTTCTTTACGAGACTGCATGTACCACATCTTATGCTATTGCCTCAATGATCATAATTCCCACAATAACACGAAGTACCTTTTGTTCTGTAATTAAAGGGGCCATAATTTGGGGAATATGAGTACTGAAAAGGTACAATTTTTTTTTTTTTAGTGCAGTCGGGATAACAACTTGTTATTGAAAGGTACATTTTTTAGCCAACCATTATTAGCCACCACATACATTACAAGTACCATAATAGAGATCTACTTTAGATTCCCTTGTGCATTTTGGGGTTTGAATCGCAAAGCAAAAGAAAACCTTCCTTCCCTCTGAATCTATTTAGATATGACAACACACACGTGTTGGAGCTATAGAGAACTCTCACGTGGTCCCTCTAAGGTTGTGCCTACACGTTGACATGGAGAGTGCTTCTTGATCATGTCATGGGGTTGATCAGTCCTTTATTTGTAGCTTTTGGTGTTTTTATCAACGTTATACATAGGAGCTCTACTCTAGCTAGTACTCCAATAATAGAGTAATATAAGAATTTCCTGTTAAAATGCCACATTCTGTAAATAAGTAAAAGATAATCCAACTTAATATCATTTATGAGGATCCAATAGTTTCTCTATACTTTGGTCTACTAAATACATTTTTTTAAGTTTGCTTTCTACAAATTAATATAATGCATTATTAATTGATCAATTATGTCTATAAAAATAATAATCGATCAATTATTTATTTTTGAGCACTTATAGAAATAGTTATAGGCATCTTTATGTTGACAGTAAAAAAATTGAACTCATTATTATTATTTTTTTATTTACGGAATATGATGTCGTTTTCCTTACTAGTTATTGTGTTAATCATCCTTTACGTATCTTAAATCTTGTGGTAACTTATTTAACATTATAAATCCTACAATAGCTTAACATCGAATAATATGTATATCCTTCCTTTATGTCATCTTATTTGAAGTTTATTATTAAATGATAATTTTTATATTCATTTTTTAAATCAAACGTTGAATATACAATCTCAAATGTCATAGATCAATTTTTAATCTCAAGATAAATCGAGTACCCACAACAACTCCAACGGATGAATTGAGCCCATGCTTGGTTTTAAATTAAGGTATCAGCCTTTCTTGTATTTTTACCGGACTTTGATTTCCAAACCCGAGTTATTGGGCCAGGCCTGTTGTGGCCCAAAACAAGATAAATTCTTTAATTAACAATAACATGAAAAAAAAAGAGAGTTTTCGAGCGCGCACACACAAAAAAAAAAAAAATAAAGATTGATAATTACCCGAAATTCCATAGATAAAAGAATCAAATTTTACAAGATATTAGAAATTTTGCAAGGGAAAAATAAAAAAAAATACCAAAGAAAAAGTTTCAGTCTTGCACGAAATTAAATAGATAAAAAGCAGTAAATTTGATAATTATTCAAATGAAACAAACCATTTTTGAACAGAAAGTGAATGAAAGCTGAACATGGACTTAATAGAACTTTAGAAACCGATGAGCCTATCATTTTCATTTAGTATTTTTCCAAATGCTTCCCACCATTTCGCTGATTCATTGTTTTCCAACATTGTTTGTATGATGGCCTACACAAACATAGTGTTCACACATTATTAAATTTAAATATGTAACAACTAATTCATTCTTTTACACTAGCACATGTATGATAAGATGGATTATATAAGTCAATGTAATGTTTGTTAAGTGTCCACTAACAAAAAAAAAAATACGGAAATGCAAAGACGCATTTCTTGTGTTTTCCTAGTTTAGAAATATAAAAGTTAATTTAAAAATCATCCTTAGACATGTTTCTTGTATTCTTTATTTTTTAATATAAAAAATTAGTTAAAAATTATCTCAAAACAAAAATAATTTTAAGTTTTATATTTTTATCTATCCATACTTTCTATAAAAACGCTTAATAAACAATACATAAAAAACAAAAGAAAGAGGGATATAACTAACCTTGTAGAGTAACAATTGAGCTACTGAAAGTTTGTCCTCTTGTGAAAATGATTCGTCATTGATCTCTAGCAGCTTATCAATCTTATCCTTGTACGGTAACTGTATCATTAAAGTAAGCATTTTAATTGATGCGTCCATCTTTCAAGTTAAATAAATCTCGTCTTTAATTATAGGGTATTTTCATAACTATCTTTACTGCGCCATCTTTCAATTTAAATAAATCTCTTTATACGCACTATTTTTCTTTTTATTTAGCAGTGTAAGTGTCCAAAAATTTTTTAAAAAAAGAAACCAAATAATAATAAAGTTACATCTATTTTGGGAGGAGCCCCCGCCCCCCGGCGCCACCAAGAGCTGCCGCCGCCGTCAGCATGGTCATCATCACGATCACGTATCAATTTGTCAATTCGATGGTCAAGCCGTTGACGGGCTTCTTCATATTTTCTCTGCAAAATTAAGTACAGACAGAATAACATCCATTTAATTAATTAATTAATTAATTAATTAATTAATTATATACACACACACAAAAGCTAAAGTGATAGGGAAGTGAATCATTACGTTACGTACCTGAAACATGAGAAGTTCTACCAATGCCATTTCGAGCCTGAATTCTGACTGTGACCCTTTATATTTCTCGCATTCAGTTTCCAGTAATTTCAATGCTTGACCTTCCTTCCCTGATTTGCTTAGACTCACAGCATGCAACTGCATAATGTTCAATAATTAATCAATTAACTACTTCGTTCTCATTTAATTATCCACTTTAAGTGATACACAAATTTTAAAAACCATAATATTTTATAAAGTTATCACTATTTAATATTTTATACTTTCAAAATGTGTATAAAAAATAAAATGCACAAATAAAATAGAACGGATAGAATACTATTTTCAATTAAATTTATTTAATAAGAATATAGTAAGAAGAAATAACTTAATGATGTAAAAATACAAAATTGAAAAAGTAAAGGAAAGAGATAAAATATCCCAAAATATAAAAAATGTCAAGATTAACTGAAAATGTTGAAAAGACAATGAAGGTACAAACCAACCTTGAGGGCTTCGGCTTCAGTGTCGTCAGGTTCCTTGAAAATGTACTTGGTAGGATTTTGATTCGGTTTAGAGGGTTTTTGTGGCGCCTTGATCGTCTTCAACAGTGACTTAATCGCAGCCTCTCCTCCAGGGAAATCTACTCCAGGGAAATCTCCTCCAGGGAAAGGACTCGAAGCATAAGCTGCATTCAACACAGTTGGAGTACCACTCATCATCATAATCTTACCATTAAAATTGAACAGTCCAAGAACACATGCCATAACAAGAGAAGTCCCCGCCAATCCTCTCAAAATTCTGTTGCCATTCTTGTCATCCGAAGGCGCCGCGGCGGAGGAGGATCTGTTAGGCATTGTGCAATTCGCCGGCCGAATCGATGATCTTGTTGCGGCGACCGGGTGGGGTAATGTGGGGAAATTATGATGAGAGGCACTAATTGAGGCGCGGTTGAATTTTGTTGCAGTGTCATGAATTAATAATCTTGTTGAACTTGTGTCTCCACATCCTCTGTAACAATTGGAGAGGCGTGGTAATGGAGCACTAGGACATAGGCGAATTGCAGATTCCATCATAGGGATATAATATTAGAGATCATGAGGCTATAGTTATTAGTCAGGTCAATATATATATAATCCAATCATTCTAGTGAACATTTGAGTATGAATGAAATAAATTAAACTATAGAATGGAGGTAAGGTATCTTTATCTTTTCTCTTTTTTGTGTTGGGGGGGGGGGTGCACAATTGCCATTTGAAGTTATGCTTGTTTCACCAACTTGAGTGATTCCCACATGTTACACATTTATGAAGGACCTAAAGCTTTCGTTGCTTTTTATTTAACCCACACCTTTGTATTTGGCTAGTTCATCTACATATATGAGGACAATTCTTTTGCTTGAAACAAAGGAGCAGGGGTTCCTGACAAAAGGAATTGAATATTTTCTTTTCCTATCTACCAAGTGTAGGATCATAATGCTTTTTTGATGATGGCATTGCACAAACTTTATAGTATACATATCATGTGATGGCAATGCCAGCAAATTCTATCTTATCTAAGAAAATTGTGACACATATTCACTAATTATGTGTATTTGTCTAAACCAACATGAATTTTAAATCCTTAAAAAATATTTAGGTAGCATAGAAGACCCTATTAACATTGCTTTTATCCTTCGCTTTTCTGATGAATGGATTGGGAGGAATATTCAGCTTAGTTCTTCCTTCTTCTTTGTGGGAAAGGGAAAAGGAAAAAGGTTCAGTATGGACCAGCATGTGAAATAGGTTCTGTTAGGACAAACAAATTAGTAGAATTGAGCTTCTATATGTCTGTAGATCAATATGAAGCCTAAACCATGATAAAGGATGTTTTGAGCAAAGAGATTATTATTATTATTGTTTTGCAGTTAAAAAAATATGGCAGCATCTATTCCACAACCCCTGCACCACATTAAAAAATGTTAACAGACTAAGTCATCACTTACACAAACTACAATAACTAAATTTTACTTTTTAAAATCAACTTGTGAACCAACACTACTTATTTCTTAAGTAGGATATGGTGTGTCTGTTAATAGAAAATGGTGTCTCTAGTTTCCTTTAGGTTAGGTACTTTTTGGTGTCAACTTTTAGTACTTGTCATTTGAGCTTGCATCTCTAATCATCATTTCCAATATTTTATCAGCTAATTTCTAAACATAGTGAAGTTTCTTTAATCAAGTAAATACTTAATGTTTTCAACAAAAGTTATTGTCAAGCTAATTTTTTTTCTTCAAATTTATGCTTATCTTACAACTGATTTTATTATTGCTACAAATTCAAATAAAGTCACTTATCTCTTGTTTAAAAATAAGTCTTTAATATTTTACAATGAGACATGTTGTTATTTTAATTTAAAAAATGTTCAATAGCTCATCAATATGGTATACAATAAGCATACACAATCGTCTCAACTGCTAATTTTATTTTTAACTTTGACTATTCAACTTTTAGTAAGTGGAAGATAAAAAATAATTATCTATATATATCTTATCGTTCAAAACTCCTAAAAACTTTATCAAGTCATAAAGCAATGCTCTTTTAAGTTTTTTTTAGTTACACGACTCTTTTAAGTTTAGATAATAAATATTTAACCATAGATAGTAATCTAACGAATTTTATTTACAATGTTAAGGGTTCAAATTTTAAAGTTGCTATCCTAAATAGCACTTTACCTAACTACCTCTTTCAATTCGAAATTGCGTAAATCAATTCATAAATAAAAGAAAAGGTAACAACAAAATAACATAGTTAGTTAGTTATTGTTATATAAATTATTCATTTATGTGTTAATATATTATTGACTTATTCAAGTTTGTTATGGAACTAGCTTGCATGCAAAACCCCCTCCCCCGGTGGCCCATGAATGGATATGTCGTATGGTATGTGGGTCTATGAATTGAAGATCTTCAATCATCATTCCACCTTTCTAGTTCTCAGTTCTACACACAAAAGTGAAATGAGAATCAAATCAAATTATCCAAGGAACAGAATTGCATGGAAGAAATCTTTATTATGGGGAAGCTAATAACAATTTCTTCAAAACCTCTTATCTTCCAATCAAAGCTCCTCTGTTTTTCTCTGCTCTATCTCTTCACCTCTCTATTCCTTGCTCTTCACACCATTTCCTCTCAATCCAAATGCATATTCAGATCAACCCCATTAACGTTTGATCCCATTCAAACCAACCTCTTCTCTTACCCTTCCTCCTATGGAGAGCACAAGTATGCTGTCTCCACCACACGTTCTGCATGCTCTTCCCCTGTCAACTTTTCAGGTACTTGCCAGAAACAGAGCATTCTGTGATCCAAAAAACACACCAAAAATAAGTTGTTGAATTTTGTTGTTTATGGGATAAAAATAGTGTCCTTTGGCTAAAGGGTGGTGGTTTTTGTGTTTAGATTACTGGGATGTCCTGAAGGAGATTCAGCATTTCCAAAAGAACTCTTCATCTTCTTCTTCTTCAAGGGTTATGGGGTATATGCAGGGCAATGCTGATAGTTTTGGTGGGAATCTCAGCACCCATTTGAGGTTATCTTATTTCGATCATCGAAACGAAAGCGGGGAAGTTCCATGTGGATTTTTTAAGAAGTTTCCAATTAGTGATTCTGGTTAGATCCCCTCTATTCTTTCTATGTGCAATAGTGAGTGAATGAGTGAGAGTGTTAAGTGATAAAGACTTTTGATGGCATTTAATTCATGTATTAAATAATGAATTATGAAGTTTCTATAGGTTATAAATTTCCACTGAAATTAATTGATACTGAAAAATAGCGCTTCCAGAAATTGCTTACATTTTGGAGGTCATTTAGTTTATTTATTAAACAATGAAATCATCATTCACTTCCATAGTTAGGTAATAATAATATGCTTATGTTGTGTCCTTTGTCTCTGAATGCAGATCGAATCGCCATGGAGAAGTGTGCAAGTGTAGTTGTAGTTTCAGCAATCTTCAATGACCATGACAAAATCCGGCAACCGAGGGGCCTCGGATCCAAAACACTAGAACATGTGTGTTTCTTCATGTTCGTAGATGATGTTACCCTCAAAGGGATAGAACATCATGGATTGATTTCAACAAAATCCGGTGAATACAAGATAGGTGTGTGGAAATTTGTGAAAGTTTCAAAGGAGGATTTGTATCAGAACCCTGCAATGAATGGTGTTATACCAAAATATTTAGTCCATAGATTGTTCCCAAACTCACACTTCAGTATTTGGATAGATGCAAAGCTGCAACTTATGGTTGATCCATTGTTGTTGATTCATTCACTTGTTATATCTGAGAATGCAGACATGGCTATATCAAAGCACCCTTATTATGTGCATACAATGGAAGAAGCAATGGCAACTGCAAGGTGGAACAAATGGTGGGATGTTCATGCATTGAAGATGCAAATGGAGACTTATTGTGAAAATGGATTGCAACCATGGAGCCCCAGAAAGCTGCCCTTTGTCTCAGGTAGCTAAGCATTATTGCTTTTTTATTATAATAATAATTCATTGTATAGAACTTTGGGCTTTCATTGGTTATGCAAAGTTTCTATTAGAGTTATATTATTTGTATATAGCTTTTCAACACCAAATGCATCTCTCTCACATAAATATGTATACAAGGCTTTTTTGTCTCAATACACATGTATCTCGATACTCACTCACACTCGCAATTATATACTATGTTTACTAAGAGTATGTTTAAATAATATTTCTCTTTCAAATTTGCACTTAGAATTGCATGAAGATACAATCTTCCAAGAATAGGACACCAAACTTCACTACCCTCAACAGTGTAACTTGAGATAGCTTATGCTAGAAAAAGCAATGAAATTATCTGTCAAGGTTTTGCATTAAATTCAAATATCACACAAAAATAATAACAGATCTGTAAAATCATGATCTTAAAGTAGGGCTACTCCTAAAATGTGGTCCAAAAGCTTTGGATTTTTCCATCTTAGGCACAGCAGCTCAATTTTTCAAAACCATTTGGGGTTATCATACTCACATGCAATTGCAAACATTTGTCTACTCCCTCCTTAATTTTGTCCTTTCAATCATTAGTTTTCATTTTCTCTTTGGTTTTGCTTGTGTTAGCTATTCTTTCTTTGAAAATTATTGGATAGACACGAATCTAGCACATCATTTTTAGGCACACTCATAACAAAAGAAAACTAGTCAAACTTATAAATGAGCGAATGCATCTTAAATAAAGTTAATAAGACTCACTTTTATTGCGAATGTGTCTAAGTAGAAGGGTAAAACTTCTAACTATGCAAGAGGTAAAAGAAAATAAAAATTAATGCCATTTTGCTTAACTGGTCTTGGCAGATGTGCCAGACAGTGCCTTGATCCTGAGGAAGCATGGAGCAGGCAGCAACCTATTCTCCTGCCTTATATTCAACGAGTTGGAGGCATTTAACCCAAGAGACCAATTGGCCTTTGCATTTGTGAGAGATCACATGAACCCAAAGCTGAAGATAAACATGTTTGAGGTTGAAGTATTTGAACAAGTGACAGTGGAGTACAGACACAACCTTATTAAGCCAAGTTCTGGGACCACTGCCAAAAAATTATCCAGCACAAGAGGCAAAACCAAAAGGGCAGAACCAGATTTGTTGTATGTTAATGGCAGCTGCTGTGGCAGGTGCCAGCAATATCTTTCCACCATGTGGGGTGAATCTCATTAATTATGCCCCCAGAAGTTTGAAAATTATATGTATATGGAGAAAAGATGTCAAGAAGCAAATCAAAGAAGGAAAAAACTGAATCTGATAATTGTATGTCTTTTAACTAAATGTCAATGAGACTAACAAAGAAGGAAAAAAAACCATTTCTTTAATCAATAGAGGGAAACTTTTATATATATATATATATATATATATATATATATATTTCCTTTGCTCCACTCTTAATTATTAAATGATGTAATTGTTTGGAAGTGTAGGAAGCTAAACAGTGATGGAATAAAAAGGATCTCATCAATGATTAATGAAGAGAAGTGTCAGTCATACACCAATCTTTCACAAAAGCCATGCAAATATATTCTTTTGACGATTTATAAGTTTCTTTTCTTTTTTTTAGATAACAATTCATAATTTTAGGGAATGTGTTTTTGATCCTGTTACACTTTTGTGTGTAAGGAACATTTTTCTGGTTAAAGAAAGGTATTTTCTTGCGGTGAAGTCAATGCATTAGATTGTGAGAGAAACTTGGTATGCATTACTGACTCTGAATCTGAAGCCTCTCTGTCTAAGATACTGACAAGACATGGAATAAAACACACTGTCTGCAATTGTTGTGTCGGTTTGCGTCCCCGTGCCATGCAACTTGGCACAAATGATTCTGCACCAAAACCTTCGTATCCTATGTCCTAACTTTCTTTTCTGTTCATAATGAAGTTTTAATCACTGTAAGAGAAATTTAAACATACATCTAACCATCTAATGGCGACCAAGTCCACTAGACTATTACCTAATGTAGTCTTAACTCCGCAAAGCAGAGTATTTTCAGAATTTGTAATAACATGAAATCAATTCAGTTTTTCAATTATAAGATGATCAATTTCACCATTCAATAGAAAAATGAATTTCATTTTACAATCTCACGTTTTTGTGCAAAGCAGGTTAATTTTTAATGTCACTTTCCATGTCTGGGAAACTAAATTGTTGTCGTCTATCTTTTACGGATTGAATGAACATCAACCTAATCTTTCGAGAACAAGTGGTAGTTTACTCCGAAATTTCATTTCTGGTTTGTCAAATTAACGTTAGGTGCAAGAAAAGAAGGTTGTTGACTGATGCAACACAGCCCAACACTACTAAAGTGATATACACATACAGCACCAAAACACAATTACAAAGAAAATTTGCTACATTAACCAATTCCTGACGAGCTAGTACTTGCATTGAAAGATTTCATGTGTAACAATGCATGCCATGCAAACTATATAAAGAAAAAAAGAAAGTGCAGTTAAACTGTTGCAGGATCGTTGATCACACCCAAGAAATCATCTTTTATGGTACCGATGCAGAACTGCAAAAAGAAAAAAGAAGGTTAACGCATGATAATATTGGAACCTTACACAAAAATAAAATCTCAGTCCAAAGGCAAAAAATAATTTTAAAGCTCTACACTAGTCGATTTAAAAACTGAAGAGTAGCACCAATTACAAGTTACATTTTGCATATATGTAGAAATATAGTAGAACCCATTCAACCAAGCATCATATGCTTCCTAAAACTGCCGCTAGGCTACAAGACTATTCATACATCGCATACATGTTAGACATTGTAGGCACAAAATAACCAAAGCAGGTAACATCAAGCCACAGGGTGGTAAAAATATTATCATTCAGAATGCAAACATTAACTGGAGAATTTATGTCCATAACTTTCTCCCAAAATTCAAGTTTCTGGTCTGAATCTTACTGATAAAGTCATACTGTAGCATGAAGCGGCGATGACTCTTACCACGAAAGTGCAGTTAACAAGCCAAAAAAAAAGGTATTACAACTCCCCCATGGTAGCTAGTAACTTTTTGCTTGGTGGTAACCATTTTTTATATAGAAAAGAAAAATTATTAATAAGAAGGGGAAATTACAAGAGAGGATGAGGTATTTTCCAAATTAAAAAAACTGCATAGCTAAAGAAAACAAAACAAGAACCCAAAAAAACGGAAGGAAACCCTCCATATACAGTATACTACACAAAACTAAACAAGAAAAATGAAAAAGGAACTACAATTTCCCCAAATCCTTCGTAGGATTCACCCCTTCACCAAAACACCTACAATAAAAGGGGAAAACTAAACAAAACAACACTCCCTTTAGACTTGAGCCTTCTAAATTCATTAGGTTGGTCCATACTTTACCGTTGTTTTTAAGTTTCCAACTTGATAACTTTTGCAATGTGACAAGTTAAACTAGCAATAAAAAGGAGTTAGCAATACAGTAACAAATTACTAGCAAACAAAGCAGTAACCATCATTCTAGAGATGTAAAACCAACACCACTTTTATGATCTCAAAGCATGAATCCCTACTGGTAAGGCAATGATTTTCACATGAGCTAAAGTTAAAACCTAGCATAAACTAAAAGGTTCTTTTCAGAGGATCTTGTAATAATAAAGAGATCTTAAGAGAAACAAAAGCTATAGCTGCTATAGTGCCATCAAATGCTTTTTTCATATCTTATTATTTTGAATTTCTCAAAACAGAATTAAGCAGAAAGTTGATATAGATTGACAGTTTTCACATAAAGGAAGTAAGAGAACAAATAGAAAGGGCATACAATTTCAGTAGCATCCACTCGAGTACCAATAATCTTTAGTCTCACTTCACTATCTTTTTGAATCTTAACCTGCAAAAGACCAATGGATTAATCCCAAAATCATGATCCATTTTAAAAAAAAAAAAAATTCCCTCTCTTGTCCAAGGAGAAGTTATGAATGATACATACTGATCCATCTGAAGTAGTATAGTTTGGCATGTCTCCTGACTGGAATTCCATATCATCCGGAATCAACTGAACAAGGAAAAAAAAATTAACAATATATTGAAAGGCGTGGGTTGAAACATTTGCAGTTTCCAAGTGATGGGATAAACTATTTTAAACTTTTTTTCTTTATGAAAAAAGAAAAAAAAAAAGAAAGAGTAGAAATCCCCAGTAACTCTGAACTTCATTCCAGATATTGTATCTGAAACTTAAAATGAGAGATTGCTCTTGTGATTCAATTAACTGGTTCATTGCACTGGTTTTATTTTCTAATTAAGTGAACCACCAATCTTCATAGCCATCTTTTTTATTTCCTAATTAAGTCAATCACCAGTATGCATAGCAATCTTTATTCTGGCCTCAAGTACAATCAGCCAGGTGTAGTAGTTATGGAAGTCCATTAACACAAATAAATTTATAGTTGCATAACTCATTTTATGACCAAGATCTTCATTCTAATAAACATCATTCTCTCTGAGTAGAAATTAGAATGGCACAGTTATAACAAACTCTACATCACACTTATTCAGCTGACATAGCAAAAATTTTCATGGAATTACAACTATGAACAAGAAATGATAAGCATAACTTTAGCATTCAAAACAAAAAACCATAATAACAAATATAGGCATGACATGCAGATGAAAAACCATTTCTCAAGGGTCATGAAAGACAAAAACCTTACATGGTTTGAAACAAAGATTTGGACAGGTCCAGCTTCAGCAAAAAATCCCATCTGTACAGATAGAACTCAACAATTATAAACCATGATCTCAACACATTAGAGTTAGACATTTAGACTATTCTAAAGACAAAGGAATATTGCAAACCTTGTTGACCATGGTAACGACAGCTTCTAAGATCTCCCCTTTAAATGGTCTGAAGACAACACATTGGTACTTAACTGGAAATGTCACAAACCCTGTCCCATCGCGAATTAACCCTTTCCCGATGTTTTCTATCCCTGTAACCGCCACCACAAATCCATGTCGACCACTGCATAAAAGTCGATAATCCTAGTGTTACAACCCTCCAAAGTCACGCTCTAGGAAAAGAGAAAAATAGTGAAAGGATGTCAAGGTGAATGGTATGACCTGCATGTGCCTTCAACATCTTTCATGAGCTTGGAAACAAGATTATCACGAAGGTTACGGCCAAAGTAACGTGGATGCAGCTGCATATTTCGCTCCAACACTATGTGGAAAAACATTTTCGTGTTTTTCCTTCTTCCCTCTTTTCACACCCAAACTGAACGATTTTTAGAAGCTAGCTGCAACACAAAGAAAGAAATGCAAATATAAGAATGGAAATAATGCACCGCTAATTTTTGCCAAAAAATGAAAAAAATTAAAAATTACCAACAACAAGAACAACCAAATGGTGAATTGGAAAACCTAATAATATGGAGAAAAAAAAATGTCACTGCTCTCGCTTCAGTGTTTTGATCAAAGAACAAACCAAGCGCCCAACCATCCAGAAATGTGTGTGTTCGCCGGGTGAGTGTATATAGTTCATTGAGAATGTTGGAGATGAACATCGAGAAACTACAACGGTTTATGAAAAATGCAGACATAAAAGCAACAATACCTACGCGTAAACAACGTGCAACAAAAACCCCAAGTCCATTTCACACTTTGCAACCGAATCACTCACTCAAAGACCGAAACTTTCTTCAAATTCCGCAAAATTCATAGCCCAATCACATTGCTTCCACAACAGGGAACAAAACATAATAGAAAAAAAGAGACCTAAATTCAGCTCAACGAGCTTGCCATTCAAGTGCTTGCATTCAATTGCATGAGGCTAATTGCAAACCAATGGAAATCAACGGCGGAAACAACACCAAGAACCCTAATAGCAGCTCTGCGTAGCTCCAATAGGGGCATAACAAACATTGCAAGAACCAATTAAATAACGAGAAACAAAACAGAAAAGGGGAAAACCAATAAAAAGAGCCACAATTAGATGTAAACTTTAGTGTCAGAACCAGCACAGTGAAAGTGAAGAAGAAGAAGAAGAAGATTGAAGAGTGACAGGGAAAGCGAAGAAAATTGAACAACAGAAGCATAATAGAGAATCGGAAACGAACCTGAAACCTTTGCTCTAGCAAAACTGAATGGGTTTGGGAGCATGGAATTAGAAATTTTGGATTTATGGTTTAAAATTGTAAGTAATCTTGTTTTTGTACGAGAGATGTGTTTTTCCTTTTTCCTCTTTTCTTTGCAATGAGAGAGTTATTTTTTCACTTTAAAAAAAATATAAAATAAAGAAAATTAGATAGGACTGGCCCATTATCAAATAGGTGGGCTAAGAATGGATGGAGAGTCAAAGAGCAAAGAGATGAGATAAACCCCCCACCCCCCCACAAAAAAAACGATGTGTGTGTTAAGACCCGAAATAAAAGATAACGAAGATATATTTTTATCATTGCAGCTACTTGATATTGGGAATTTTGGTCGCAAGAGTAATATTAGCTTGAAAAGGAGAGTAAAATTTTGGTCGCCTAACGCCAGATTTGACATACCATATAATATAAGACATGATAAAATAATATAAAAATTATATTATTTGGTGTCTCACATGATAAAAAAAAAAAAATTCCCAAAAAGAAAATATTAATATGAATTAAAATTGAATTTCTTTTTTTAGAATGGTCAAATTCAATGGGTAAAAGACAAAATACCCTGGTCGTAGCTAACAGCCAAATGACCTATTTTAAACTGAACGAAAAGAAAAATGTCACTGCTCTCGCGACAGTGGATGATGAATCTAGTAGCAATAGTGAGCGGCAGGGTGAGCCACATGCTGAGGGTGAACTAGCGATAGCTAGAGGAGAGAGCACAAACGATCGTGTTTATTTGGGATGCGAAAAAGGAAAATAACTCTCAAGAGATCTGATAATTTTATTCCATGATTTTAGGGTGAAAATAAATATTCAGAATAATAATATACAGTGTTACATCAAATATATTATAAAAGTGAATTTTGTAATAGTAGTTAATATTATCAAATCTTATCTTAGAGATCAAACAAATCTTAATTCAAAATCCCCCAAGACATGCTTACATATCTTTAGGTTAATAGAGCGCTTACTATAATGTTTATTTTCTCCCGCAATTGTTTGTTTACTCCATTTCGAATTATGATAACAAGCTTACTTCATATTATTTAATTGGGTTAATTAAGTTTTTAGTCCCTGTAATATGAAAAAGTTTGGTTTTAGTCCCTCATGACAAGTTTTAGCCACTATAAAATGTGAAAATTTGATTTTGGTCCCTGTGGACGGTTGATGATGGACGGTGATGTAGAAATGGTCCTTGATGACATGTTAACTGACACGTCATCACCGTCCATCACCAACCGTCCACAGAGACCAAAATCAAATGTTCACATGTTACAGGGACTAAAACTTGTCATGAGAGACTAAAACCAAACTTTTTCATATTACAGAGATTAAAAACTTAATTAACCCTATTTAATTTATACAAATCGTTGCATAATCATTATTGCATTTGCTTTAATTTGTTTTTCCCGTGACTTAATCTGTTAAAGCACCCTTACACCATTATAGGGTCAAAAGAACAAAAAATTTTAATTGAATGTTTAATGCCAAATTTAAATTGAGTAAATTATCCCTTCATGTGTTTTTGCCTTTTTGGATTAAAAAATATCCCTTCATACATCCAACAACACCGATTGTTGTTTTTTAAGCATTTCACTAAAATCTATGAATTAGACTAATAATGCATTCAGTCAAACTAAGATCTAACTCATGCGATGCACACAGAGATTGATTTAAATTGCTTTTTCTTTTCAACCAAATTTTGAACTTATTTGGGATGAGAAATATATTCTAACCTATTACTATTGACTTTGTCACCACCGACACTATGAACATCTCACAATCTAGTTTAGA
Source organism: Nissolia schottii (assembly GCA_003254905.1). Classification (NCBI taxonomy): domain Eukaryota; kingdom Viridiplantae; phylum Streptophyta; class Magnoliopsida; order Fabales; family Fabaceae; genus Nissolia; species Nissolia schottii. The sequence continues at coordinate 578,801 of QANU01062782.1, forward strand.
ATGTAAAATAGATAAAGTAATAACTCATACTTTCATCAAGCAAGTTCTTATATCTCAGATAATTGCTCTAATTGTTTATGAGAATATAATAAGTAAGCTAACCAAATAAGTACTAAGTATTATATAAATTTACGTAAAGGATGAAACTTATACATAAACAAATATAATTTGTAATGCATTCAATCAAATATCCAATAATCATTGAAATTAAGTACTTGTTATGTTGTTATATGTTTGCAAACGTCTGTCTATTACACTCCATACTTTCGCTTTCAAAGTATTATAGTCGTAAGTTTTTTTTTTTTTTTACAATATATAGAAACATAAGTGATAATTAATTGTGACAGTTACATTTTCACTTACCTAATAAGTTGTTGAAAAACCTATTGATGTGGAGGTTGAGGTTGATTCCTCAGCATCATCAATTGGAGGATTATGATGATTACCATGAACTATGTTGTTTTCATAGAAAGTTGTTGATATTTATGCTGCAATAGGGCCAATGACTCTATCAAGATCTCTACCGGATTGTATACTACAACAAAATTCATCTTGTGAGTCCACATAAAAAATCCTCTTACTAACATAATAAGTCTATATGACATGACGTTCTTTTAGATTGTAAAAGATAGCATATGTAGAACCTGCATTAATCCTTATTGAAAAACAGTAATCTTTATTGTCTATCGAATAGACAACACTCTAACAATGTCTCTCATACTTGATTAAGAAACTTAGTGAAATTTCTTACATTCTATAAAAATTCATAAACCTAATTACAATTGGCTATAAATACGAAATGCAGAGATATTAACTATTATGAATAAGAAAAGTTAAATGAAATACTCTATTGGTATGAAAAGATTACGACATTAATCTTTTAGTTGTAGCAAACATCTTGAGGTATAGACAAGATCCTAAGCTGGGATAAATTAAACAGTCCGCGAATTGTTTGGACATGAACCTAAGCTAGGATAAATTACCCAGAAAGTTGTAAAGGTTGAATCCATTTAGATGCTAACCCAAAACTACAATTTAGATGCTAAACCTTATAATCTCAAATAAAGTAACGATCAAATCTGTTTGGTTCATCAGTAGGATGTGACCAGGGATGTCAAACCGGCCGGGTCAAAATTATGTCTATTTTTAGAATTCAACTCGTTTATGGTCGTTTATGATTCAACCCGCTAACCCGTTTATTTTTTTTAAAAAAAATTAAAATTTTAATTTATTTTTTATGATTTAAATACAAAGTTGTGAATAAGTATACGCGATCATTTTTAACTATTTTTTATCGCCTATCTATTAATTAATTAGAAAGAAATAGTTTAAATGATTAATTGCGATATTATATTATCTTTTTTGTTCATTCAACTATCTTGCTTGAAAGATATCAAATGTTTTCAAATGCTATTTAAAATCGATTCATGAATTAATACAACTTTCATTAATTAAATGACAGCATATAATATTGATGTGAGTACTGTTATGTTATTATTCAAAAGCACAATTGGAACTCTTTCTCGTAGATTAATCAATAATAAACAAGGTTTGAAAGTATATATCAACTTGTTGAGCGTAGACACTAATTGAAGAAATAGAATGTCAAATTTATCAATATCTATGTCATAACACTTCAGTTATATAACAATATAAATATAATTAAGTAGTTAAACATAACAAATAGTTAAACATGCTCAATTATAAGTACACTCTTAAACTTCAAAATAAAATTTAGATTCAAAAATAAAACTTCTAAAAAATTAATTTTTTTTATGAATAAAAAAAATATTTCACGGGCTAACCCAACCTGCTTAAATGAGTCGGGCCAATTTTTTTCAAATTTTCACGAACCTATTTTTTGCATGTAAAACTCATCCATTTAACCAGGTAAACGAGCCAAGTCCACTGACTGGACTCATTTTGACAGCCCTAGATGGGACACAGAACGACGCACGCACGATGTGCAGCAAGATTACATGAAGGAATGCGCCATGGTATTCTAGATCAGTAGCCCACTTCTTACATAGGCTACAGTCCACAAAGCATCACGTAAAAACTTGGATAATCTGACAGTAATATCTAAATGAACTTAGTTAAAATGGCCAAGACATGTCAAGAATTACAATAACTGAAATTCAAATACATCTTCAAGATGCCACAACAGAGTCTTGCGATAGAAACAAAAAAGTGACGCAAAAGAAGCAGCTCCAGCCATACCACATAGCGATCTCAAAGCCTTCTACCCCTTCTACCACTCTTTCTACGGGTGCTATCCGAAGGAATTGGGGTCACGTCCTCTGAAAAATAAATAACATTAATAAATAACAAATGGAATAAACTTAAAATACCAAACTGAAAAAACTAAAAACTTCACAATGAACAGGGAAAGAGGCAAAGAGCTACTGGATACCAACAAGGCTTAGCTACACATAACCAAGAATATAGAGTAGAACAGTTGCACAAAATAGAAGGTAGTAAGTTAAATAAAGTGTCCTTAAAATGGTAAATACCTATGCGACCAATTTTCATTCCTGACCGAGCCAATGCACGGAGGGCAGACTGAGCACCAGGACCAGGTGTTTTTGTTTTATTTCCGCCAGTGGCACGGAGCTTGATATGAAGAGCAGTTATGCCCAATTCCTGCTCAAGATAGTTTACGTCAGTGGATTTTTAAAAAGTTAAGCAGAAAATAAATCCTAATCATGTGGCATGGTAACAAGCATGACAAGAGAAAAATCATTCAAACACCAAACTAATAGGAAATTTGATGACCATTAATTCTGGCCAGAAAAACAGGAAATCAAGGTGTTCTAACTCGACAAAGTTCACTAAGAGGAAACAAGATATATTGTCATGAAACATGAATAGCTAGGATAAACATAAATCAAATGACCTTGCATCTAGCAGCAACATCCTGTGCTGCAAGCATAGCAGCATATGGAGATGACTCATCTCTGTCAGCCTTAACCTTCATTCCACCTGAATACATGAGGCAACTTACATAAGAGAAGACAACAACACCACAATCTCAGAAATTATTGAATAGCTAAAAAAGTTATTTTGGTGGTATGTAAATGAAAAGTAAGCAAAATTATGTTGATTGAGAATGCAGAAGCCATTAAGAATTAAAGATAATGTAAAGCAAATTTGTATTGAATAGCTTGAAATCTTCACTTACAGTATAAACCTTACATTGAGAGTTAGTTGAAAATTGGAACAGTCATCAGACATTGAATAAGTGACTATTACTGTTTCACATTATGAAAAAAATAATTGAAAATTCAATAGAAACTGCTAAGAAAAAAGGAAAATAGAATATAGCATTGTTTACTAGCTTCAGCCAACAAAAGGAGAGAAAACACATACCAGTGATGCGGACGAGGGTTTCCCTCCCAGACAAATCAGTCACATGCTGCAAACATACAAACCTTCCAATTGAAACATAAATTTAGCTAATTCAAATAGAAGAAGAAAAATAAAAGCTGGATAGCTTACAATAAAGGTGTCATTGAACGATGCAAAGATGCGAGCCACACCAAAAACATGTTCGCCATCCCTGACTGCAGGACCAAGAGTCACGGTCTCCTCCTTGGGCTCTCTAACCTTTCTCCTCGACTACAGCATTATAAGTGAACCACAGCATGTTAGAACCCATCTCACAATCCCAAATATTAAAAACAAAAAAAGACAACATAATTAAATCCTCAACAAGACGAACAAAACAAGTTCTAAAGAATGATAACGGCTCATCATTTCTTCACTCTCATAAACCATAAACTGATAAAAGTTTAACCGTAGCATTTAACCCTAATTTCACCTATAATTAATCGAGTTTAGCTGATTGATTAACGATACAAAACACCCTCCAAATAATCAGATCTTATGGCGAATAATACTGAAGTTGGATCAATTTTGAGCTGAATTACCATCACACAGACTAATCAAGACACTAAAATCAAATTCCTCTACTGTTTACCGCAAACCCTTTTTTCCCAAAATGAAAAAAATTAAATAATATAAAAATCTGACAGAATCATTTCAACAAACAAAGCATATATGAAAACACAGAAAAATGGGCATACATTCCACCATTCAGAAGAAGAATAAAGCTCGAACCAACACGATTCAATGAATCGAAATCTACCAGAAAGGTTAACATACCATGGTTGACGCTCGAAGGTACGGCGCTAGGGTTTGGACGAGGCTTTGTGTGTACTGAGCTCAGAGCAAACGGTTTTATCAGGTGCTTTGCTTTGCCATTATATACGACGCAGATTGATTAGGAGTTTTGGGTTTTTTTCTGGGTCAATTTTGAATTTTTTGGTACTTGCTATATTGGGCTTTGGGCCCATTGAGGCCTGTAAAATGGATGGAACTAGGAGCTGGGTTAAGGTTTAGGCAATTGGCCTAGGCCCGAATTAACAAAATCCTAGTTATCTAATATTTTCGACCAAAAACACAATGCAAAACATTCCCTAAAATATACCACGTGTCTAAATGGTTACTTTAAACTTCTATTGATTGAAAAAAAAAGAAAAATGCCTTCTAATTAGTATATAGTTGACCCTTTCATTTCACCCACCACATGCATCAAGTAAATATTAAGTGTGTTAGATGCGTTAGCAAGTAAGGAGTGGTTTCTAATTATTAGAGGTGTATGTCTGGTGGGTCTAGTCAAATTTTAGGAGCAAACCCAATCAAGTGACTCGATCTTGGGTTGATTTGGGTCAGGTTCGGTGGTTTTGATGGTAGGGACCCGACTTGACTTGACTCAACTCGACTCGACAGCGGATCTATCGAGTGATCGAGTGAACTAGAAGTCAAAGAAGAAGCAGAAGTGTAGAACGAAGAACTAGGAGGTGGGTCGCAGCGGCGTAGTGTGATGGGTGGTGGAGATCTAAGACCAAAAGAAGGTGAGGCGAGAAGTAATGGAGTGAGGAGTGAGTAGGTGAGTCTAGTGGGTAGAGTTAGGTTGTTGTTGTTATTGTAAACAAAAATAAATTAATAGGTTGAGTTGTCGAGTTTGTAACTCTCCCACTTGACATCAATCCTAGGAATAAGTTGGATAACTTAGATCTTATATGATTACCTGATTAATCGACTTGAGCAACTTTAGTTGACAGGTCAATCTGACTCATTGTACACTCTTACTAATTGTATTTACGTTGAGCTGAATTCTTCTCCAACTTTAATATCTTTGGCTTTGATCATTAACCTAATGGATGTTTCTATGTGTTTGAAGTATCAAAAGAAAATGAGAGCCAAATATAGTTTCACTTAACCCTGGGCCATTAGAATAATTTACCCACATTTTAAATTAGTTGCACCAAGATGACTTTTTAACCTGTGGCAAAGTCAATACTCATGAATTTCGAAATGAAATATATTTAAATATTTTCTTTTAAAAAACATTACTTTTTATGAAAAAAATATTTTAATCTCCCACACCTCGAACTTCATATTTAAAACAAAGTTTAATACCCTATTTGGTCTTTGGACTTTACCCTATTGCTCCCTCAACTTAAAATAATGACATGTTAATCCCTAAACTTTGCAAACATTGGATCCGTTAGTCCTTCCGTCCACCAGACTCCTAATGACTACTGATGCGTCTATTAACAACGTTGTTTTCTCTCTCATCTCTCCTAGTTAATCCCAAAACAACGTCGTTTTAATAGTCTAGAGACCAACCTGACAAAAAAAGTTCAGGGACCAACTTGACAAAAAAAGTCCAGGGACTACTTAGTCCCTACAGCCTTACCACCACTACTTCCTCCACCTTAACCTTAAGCTCACCACCACCCCCACCTTCAGCCCACCACCACCTCACATATAAAGGAGACTTGAGGCAACGCTTTGTAAGTGTTGCCTTTGAAAAAGTGGGTTTTGTACACATAGGGTCTAAGATTTTTTTTTTCTTTGGGTGGGTGGGTGGGTGAGTGGGGGGGGGTGAGGGTAGTTGCGCCTTGCCTCTTCTAAGTCCTACCACTACATAGCTACTCTTGCGGTGGCGGCGGTGGAAATAAGGATGTTGTAGTGGTGGGGGCGGGGTGTGTGTGTGGTATTGGTAATGGGAATGGAGTATGAGTGGTGGTAATGGGAAGGTCAAGGTGAAAGATGTGGTGGTAGTGAAGGTGCACAGACTAAGTAGTCCTTGAATTTTTTTTCGTCAAGTTGGTATTTGGGTTTCTTTTTCCAAGTTGGGTCTCTGGACCATCAAAATGAAGTCATTTTGGGGATGATTAGGAGATAGGAAATGGCGTTGTTAGCAAACATTTCATTTAGGGATGTCAAAATGAACCCGGTTAAATGGACGGACTTTACATGCAACAAATAGGCCTGCAAAAATTTGAAAAAAAATACCTTAGGTCGTTTTAGCCCGCAGACTAAACGGGCCAGCCCATCGGGCTCACGGGCTAGTAAGCCCATAATTTAAAAAAAAAACCAAAAATTTAAAAGTTTCATTTTGAACTCTAAATTTTATTTTGGAGCTTAAAAGTTTAGAATTTAACTATTTTGACTTATAATTGAGCATGTTTAACTATTTGTTATGCTTAACTACTTAACTATATTTTATATTGTTATACAACTGAAGTGCTATGACATAGATATTGATAAATTTTGCATTCCAATTATTCAATTAGTGCCTACGCCCTACAAGTTGATATATAATTTCAAACCTTGTTTATTATTGATTAATCTACGAGAAAGAGTTCCAATTGTGTCTTTGATTAATAACATAACAATACTCACATCAATGTTATATGTCGTCATTTAATTAGTGAAGGTTGTATTAATTCATGAATCGATTTCAAATAATATTTTATAGCATTTGATAGCTTTCAAGCAAGATAGTTAAAGGAACAAAAAAGATAATATAATCTCACAATCAACCATTTAAACTATTTCTTTCCGATTAATTAATAGATAGACAATAAAAAATAACTAAAAATAATTTTGCATACTTATTCACAACTTTGTATTTAAAACCATAAAAAATAGACCAAAACTTTAATTTTTTTTTTAAAGAAAGGCTATCGGGCTGACACGTTTAAACCTGTGAATTGACCATTAACAAGCCAGACCCTAAAAAGATGCATAATTTTGGTCCGACTCGTTTGACACCCGTAGTTTCATTATTCGTTGGCGGTATGGTAGACAGAAAAATTAATAAATTCAACATTTATAAAGTTCAAGAACTAACGTGTTTTAATTAACCCTTAAAAAAAAAAAAAAAGAAGGAAGTTACTACAATTCTGTGAAATGCGTAATTTATGGTGGCGTTGTCGACTTGATGCCAAATCTTTGAAAATAATGCAACCGTAATGATTGTCGTTATAATAATTCCAAGTTTGTCCAATTCATTAGAATTATTAGATGATAACATATTTTCAATGTTATGCCACGAACAATGTCTAGAACTTTTCCAAAACTTTATTTTTTATTATTATTAATATTGATTATATTGACTATAATTTAGGTTGATGGGAATAATCACTCTAAAATTAGGTCATGTCTCCAAACTCACATTTCTATGATCGAACCATGTATTTCTTGTTTCCTTTGCCATACGCAAGAAGTAAAGATATATCTTCTGCATTTGATAGTGCTTTTTAAATGGGAAAAATAATTATTCTTTAAATTCGTTTTGGTAATTGAATAATTTTTTATAAGAAAGGCTAACATATAAAATAATTAATTTTTTATATTTTAAGAAGCATATGAAATAGTTGTTTCTGATTTTTCACATAAGTTGAAAATTTTGTAAAACCTTTGAAATATCCTTAAAATATTCACACCTTTATTGAAATTATTATTTTAATTTTAAATTAATTAATTATATATTTAATTAAATTTTTAATTAAAAATAAACATATTCGATAATTAAGTACTTTTGTATGTGGCAAATTTAAGAGGTTTTTTTTTTATTTTTACATTTACCACATCCAAACAACTAATTAAGAAATTTTTTAATAAAAATATTTTTATACTAATTATATTTGAATTTAAGTATAAAAGTTATTACTTTTTTTCTGCCTCAAATTCTACTTTCAAAAAGATATATTTTTGAAAAATGCAAATGGATGTATCTGACAAGTAAGCATTTTTCTATTCACAACTAGTATAGCTCCCATATATTACATGGTCTTACTTTGATATATTATATATGTATTTGTATGTTGATTTATAATAAACTTAAACATATAAAATTAAGTGATAATTTTTTTTAGTACATGGAATAATTTTAAATAAAATATATTAATATTTATAAAATAATTAAACTGTATTTATTTTAGTCATTAAAAAATTCTTAAAATTTAAATTTAGAAATATTATGTTAAAAAGAAATTAGTTAGAAATTTTGTTTTAAATGATGTCTATTTATGCTAAAATATAAATTAATAGATATTTAGTAGAGTTTATGAAAAAAAATTAGTGAGCTTTGACGAAATCTTTTTCACTAAAAGCATTAGTGAAAAAAAAAACCCTATTATTTAATTAATATAAAATATAAATTATTTAGTATATTAAGTAGGAATGGGAATCATTACTTAATTAGATAAGGAACATTTAAGCTTTTGCGATACAATATCGGGTCAAATTTTTAATCTTGACGCCACTGATTTAGCAACACAACATGTGAGGTTGGCACGAGCTTAGAGTGAAATGGGAGTTTTCGTTTCTTGGTTTAAATTAGTTCTTCAAACAATTTCAAGTGGGAGTGGTAATTACGCAATTTAAACTAATGACATTATACATAAATTCCAATTAGAGTATGATGTTTTATTGCAACTAACCACTTTCAGGTAGAATGAAATAGTATCTAACACAATCAAAATTGTGTACTAAATCATTTACATCATTCTAAAAACCAATTTCACTACTAAAGAATGAATTGAAGTAACTTAAGTTGCTTTAATCAATTTTTCTCCACGATGTCCAACTTATTAAATGAGAAAACATGTTAGGATAATAAGTTGGTTATTCTATGATTTCGCAAAAAAATTTTTTGTCAAATCCATCAAATTTTGCGTAGTTTTTCATCCATCCTAATTTGGGTGGTTCTCCACCAAATATTTGGCCATTTCCTAATCTTTTCATCCTTTTATTTAAAAAAAAAAAAAAGAAGCTATCAACCATTTCTTGTGTGTTGGTTATTGGCATCTCATTTGATTTGTGTTTCTTTTTTGTCTCTCCTATTGTTTTTTTTTTCTAATTCATGTCTAATTTTTTTCTTTTCCTTTGTGTTTGTAGTCTAAAAAGATATAACATATTCATCAAAATCATATGTATAAGTTGATCCTGGCTATGACTATATATGAGTGATGTTTCTTTTCCTTTTTTAAAAAAAAAAATATTTTCATTTGGTGGCCAAACTCTTTACATGGTGTTGTTGTAGATCTAGTTTCTATGCAAATGTTGAATTGCATTTAAAGGGTTAATGTTTTTCCACGTGATCATTCATAAATAAAACAAATAAAAAAAACAAATAAAATATATAATCAGCCTCATCAAAATAGAAATTTCACACAGTAATAAGAAAATATGAAAAACACCAGTTATATACTTAAGTAACACAATCAATATTGTAATGTTATAATTAAGAAATCATTATTCAAAAGGTGCATCAAATTCTCTAAATTATAATTTAAAGATGCATTAAGCAATGACTCGTTACACGCACAAAATATTGATAATCCATAAATGATACTTAAACGTAATTAATATTTATTGACCTTCTAAAGTCATGCTTTGTTTTTTCATTAGCTGGAGGTTACTGTTTTAAAGACAGAGGTTAATGTTTTAAATAGCTTAATGTTTCAACACGTGAATAGAATATTTTATAAACGGGGGTTAATGTTTCAACACTATATTTCTCTAATGAAAATGAGCATGACTCTTGAAAGAGAAAAGTTGATAGAAATTTACAATATGAATACATTGCTCAAAAAGATAAATTTATTATGATCATTTTTTTACAATAAATTTTTCATGATCTAGGAGACCAAGATAGTTTACTGAAGTAAAATTGACAACTTTACCATCAATGATGATATGTGGCCCCACAACACCGTAGGGAACACAATTCAAAAGCAACCGTTTTTTTAAATTAATAAACACGGGATAATAGAGTGCATCGTATCCCTCTCACTTTCACGACTTTTTTTCCTGTCCAAACCATGTTAAGATGTATTAAATAGTAATATTATAAATTTATAATCTTATATATGAATTGACCCACTTAAACTCCAGCTAATGAACCGGGTTGGCCCACCATAGACAACGAGTTAAGTGAGTTGTATTAAATAAACTCATTTCTAAATGAGTAAAAAATTTTCCAGCTCATCATTTTTGATAAGTTAAACGGGTTGTTTAACCCATTACAACCCATTTTAACGGCTCTACATGGATCAAAATTTCTTTCTTTCTTTTCGGTTATGAGTTTTGTTGTTATAGTATCCTATATTTTATAAATTTTGTTGTATCATTGTATCATATTGTATTATTTGTAACATCAATATTTTTTATTTATCAAATTCAAAATATATATTAATGTAAATTTATTAATCAAAAAAATAACGACATAATCCGTGCATTAGCACGGTTAACTACCCTAGTTAATCTCTAAAAAGTACGTACAATACATTTGAGATACATAAAATCCTAAATAATTTTGATAAAAACTTTTTAAACACTCATATTGCATGGTTAAAAATATTTAATTTTTATAATAACTATTCTAAAAAAACATACCATGATAATATATAATTATTTTAATGAGATTAATTTTTATACATCTACAACATAAAATATTCTTATATTTTACACTGTCATCTAATCATATATTGTTATATAAAATACTTTTGAAGTAGTGAGTAAAACTCAACCACTTTTATTTATGTGACAACATATAATTACATGACAATGTTGGTTTGTTGCGTTGTGTGGTCTCGAACCGAGTACAAACAGTTTAAAGTTGATACTACAAACTAACATGCCGCTTAAGAGATTGACGATTAGATGACAATGTACAATATATATATATATATATATATATATATATATATATATATATATATATATATATTAATCTCTTAATTAATAATATAAAATGTTTTATACATGTTACGGATTAGAAACTAAGGGTTCAGAGAGCTTTAGTCTACTAAGAAATGGGGGAGCTCACCTTGCCTAAAGACTCAAAGAGCTTTAACCCACTAAGTAGTAGTGGCAGCTCACCTCACACGCTTGCACTCGTCAGCCCAAGAGGAGAGCTCCACAACACCAACAAGAAGGGAAAGTCGCAACACAAGTCTGGAAGAGAGACCAGCCTAAGAGGCATTCTCTAGGCCGCAGGCCAAAGAATTTGGATCCAATTCTGCCCAACAAGGCTAAAGGAGGAAGTGACGTCTCCTCCTCCTGCAATCAGTGGACCGCGTAACTAATTCCTAAATAAGCGGGGAAGTATAAGCCTCTGAGATAAAAGGGAAGTCATTGTTCGAAATCCCTCATTCTATCTCAATCTAATCGATCTAACTCACCTATAAAAGCACATGACATTGGGTCACTAGATATCACCCATTCACTTTCTATAATACTCACAAAACACATGTACTTACTTGAGTGTTGGGGTGACTTTGCAAGTACACCTTGTCGTCCATTTCTCACGTACGAGGAACCCGCTTTAGAGCTTCCATCGAGATGTTGAAGTTTCCATCAATGTGTTGTCCTCAACCCTCCACTCATGTTCAAGTAACTTCGTTCCATATACGAATTACTTAGGAATAATACCCACGGTAGAACAAAATTAAGTTCAAAACATAGTTTATTTTCTTTAGATTTTGCTAGACACTTGATAAGAAATCAAACATGGTAAGTTTGTATAAAAAATTATAAATTTTGTATGTTTTCAAAAATAATAAATATTTTGCCAACTTAAAACTTATTATTTAAACTTCCTTGGTTAGCAAAAATCCATTTTCTTTTCTACTAATAAACATGTAATGTCTCTGTCACGATATATTCATTTCCTTTAAGTTCCAATTTTCAAAAGGTCGCATGAAAATGTTGCTGTCAGACCCATTTCTTTAGATACTACTTAATTGCTCATGAATGCCCTCCTCTACAAAAGGAGGTTTAGTTCAAATTAGTATTTTCATTGGTCATGGGCGTTTTTTATCATGTGATTGGGCCATGCTATATAATCACTCACGAGGCTTTGTTTAGTGGATGTTGGTGTTTTGTCATTCTATGATGTCATGACGATTTCAATGCTTGCTAATAATAAATAATAGGGTTCTTAACTTCTTGTTTCTGTGTGCTGAATTTTTTTTTTGTTAATTTATTAATCTTATCCCTGCAACTAAATAAACAAAATTTTAAGAGAAATTCTTTGAAGTATGTCGAAAAGGCTAAGATCCCCTCATCCATTTCATGACAAATTCCAAGTATTGTTAGTAGAAGTTTATTGTTTTTACTGTGATATTTTTAAACAGAAATCTCATATGTCTCACTATTTGAGTATTCATTTGGCTTGTCAGTTTCTCATACAGGGTGTACAACAAGATTTCTTTTTTTCAAGTTTGTATTGTGTCGTCACCTTGTCTGTTTTGAATAATAAATTGACACAAAAATATTATCCTTTGTTGAGAAAAATACAATTTCGACCATCAGTATGAAAAATTATTGGTGTCGCATGCAACCAGCTACCGAGACTTTTGGCGATTAGATTTGGGCTAAAAATTATTTGGGATCATGGTTATGTAAAATGCGCATTGAGAGTGACTCTTTGAAGATTGTGTGTCTAATTTCTAATTCAATTAACTTTTATATTTATGAGGCTATTATTACGGATATCCGTAAGCTTTTATATCTATTACTATTAGACTGTTATTATGGATATCTGTGATTTATTGCATCGTGCTTGGATGGTGGAGTTGAAGCATGTTCTATATGAAGCCGAAGCCAACGTTCCGTCTAGCTAAACAAGGCTCTTTGGGGGCGGGGGGTTATTCTTCAATGGCATCACAACCCCTCTTATGTGAGGATTTTGTAGGCTTATTCTTTTTGAGACCGTACTGTTTATTTTATGAGGCATAAAAAAAAATTATGGAAAACTTATTTTTGAAATTTTAGTAAATAAATATTTTAAAAATATATTCATATTTAATTTTATAATGATGATTATTGTCTCATTTTTAACGATCTTGCTACTATCTGTGATGTTTTCCCCTCTCCCGTATTCTATGCTGTGAGATCAAGTTAGTTAAAAAACTTTGCAGATATATAATTTACTTTAAACTATATAGTAGACCAATAATAATATATCACCTTAACTATTTTGTGCTAAAAGAAATGCCTTCAATGGTTCAAATCAAAACAAATAATTGAACTGGATAATACAACGGTTATGGACTGATCCCTATCTTAATTTATTTTATCCACTTTAGTATAACTGTACAAACTTGCCCATCTCAATAAAGCACCACATGAATCCATAGCATTTTGACCTCTTTTCTTTACCTCTCCTTTCAACACGTCCCATGACATTGGTATCTATGCCAATGTCAACCAACCCCACATTTGAAATTTGAGGATACTATATGTCCCACATAAACATTTTTTTACTTTCTTATATGAGTAAAAGCTAATCTTTTTTAGATTCAACTAACCAATGTTTTGGACAAATCCTGTTGATTTTCTAGCAATTACACAGCACTGTGGCCATCAATCAATTCTTTACACCAAAAAGTATGTGTAGTCCATTCACCACATGTTAAAAGCTCTCTTTGCCAATTGAACAATCATACCCTCAACCATTTTTAGTTCCAACACTCAGAAATAGAGAAAGAGAGGCTATAGGGTATTGATTAATTTGTAGGTTTGGCTAGGAGAATGCATTTTAATTTGAAGCCATTGTACTTTGTTGTTATTGTTTCATTTTATGTCATTGTTGTTCTCCCATTCACTGAATCCACAGCATTTGAGGAGGAGAATCAATTTGACACTCTCAAGAGCGCACACAACAAAGTTTACAAGGTAATACACCAAATTTTAATGCAGTTTCCTATGTAATTTCTTTTCATCTTCTCTGCTTCTTCAATTTTGATAACAAATTAAGAACTATGAAATATAATTTATGGTATTATTCAAATGTAGCAGGCAAATCATCAGAAGACATCTGATATAACACTTCATGGATTGCTTCTGTGGGGTTCAATGGGTTTCTTCATGCCTCTTGGGATACTTACAATAAGAGGGTCATGTAAAGCAGAGCCCGGATCAAGAAGGAGCCGAGTCCTCTTCTACCTCCATGTTACTTTTCAGGTTCATATATCTAATATCTCTTCTATTTGTTCTTCTTGAAATTATGCACTAATTGATTATTATGTTAATTAGTTATTTAACTGCACTAGTTGGTAAATTATTCTTAGTGGAGTGTAGGATGGTTCTTGAAAGTTGAATGGTGTAATCATTTGAAGTTTTGATCTTTGTTTGCAAACATAATCATAACTTACTTTAACTTTAGTAGTGGAGTGTCCAAAACCATTTTATAATGATTTATTTTCTTCATTTCTTGTAGACCACAACTTTGATTTAATTTAAGTAAGAGTATTATCATTTGGACTTGACAAATTAATTAAGAGTTACTATTAAGTATAGTATCTCTAATTACCTGTGAATTTTCTGTTCTTTTGTATACAGTATATATTATTGTAATTTTAAAGGCGAGAATAAAATACTACATGGGTTAAAAATGAACTAAAGTATATAGTTGGAGAATTAATAGACTAATGCCTTAAAGTTTTGGATTAAGATGTGACATTCAATCTGTTATGTAATTTCTAACTTATTCCATTGGTTTAAACTATCAGATGCTTTCAGCAGGCGTTGCCACGATTGGAGCTGCCATGTCCTTGAAAAAGTTTGAGAACTCATTTGACAACAATCATCAAAGACTAGGCCTAGCACTATATGCTGCAATTTTGATGCAAGCCTTCATTGGATTTTTTAGACCTCAAAGGTAATTAATTCATCAGTATATGTAATTCATTTCAAATAAGCAGCTCACTATAATATTCCAAGTGGAATTATTCGTAACATTTCATTTCTAACTTAATTTTGCAGGGGAAAGAAAGAGAGGAGTTATTGGTACTTAGTGCACTGGATATTTGGAACAATAATTTCTCTTGTGGGGATCATAAACATTTACACAGGTTTGAAAGCCTACCACAAGAGAACCTTGAAAAACACTAGTGTTTGGACAATACTTTTCACTGTGGAAGTGTCTTTCATTGGATTGATTTACCTCTTCCAAGACAAAATGGAGTATATGAAAAAGCAAGGAGTGATTGTAGGCACCACTGAGTCAATGGTGCCACCAAACCAAGATATTCCTCAAAGGCAAAATCAAAAAGAGTTGTTGCCAGTAGTTGCATGTGGAAAGAGAAATGCACTTGGTAATTTGTTTGAATAGTATTTGGGGTTTGCTCTCTTTTTAATTTACCACTTTTCTAGAGCTTCCCTTAGTTAGGAGCATTAGTAAGAAATTCTTGTCTGATCATAAAACGTTAAGTTAGATATGTTTTAGAATATATAATGAATGATATTTCAGTCTTTTAAGTTATAAGACTTGTCACGAAAAGTTGAAATATTATTCATTAAATAATCTAAAACATATTTAATATGACATTTTATCACTGTATAATAATTTGTTTGGCTTGTTTTTACTTTAGTTTTTGGTGCCTGCACTTTATGCAAGTGGGTGTTGATTTTTTTTTTTTAATGAACGGTCATATTGATAGAGTGCATTCATCAAAAAGGTTAGTTTGATTGGTGTATGTAATCCCCTCCCCCCCCCCTCTTTTTAATGTATATTCTTTTACTTGTATTATGAATATTACAAGGTGCGCGCGTGGGATGCTGAACATAGAAAGTATAGTTAAATTGTGTAAGCAGTTGTGGACTGATTTTGGGGCAAATAAAGTATGGTTTTGGAACAAATGATTAGCAGAAAATTTATGATTTATGTTTTTAAATACGTAATTCGAATTGAGAAACATATTTTAAAAGGGGTGACACGGAATAGCAAATTTGCAATAATACTTCAAACGGAAGACAATGGTGTTATGGCACATTCACAAGTAAGCCATCATAATTACTTTGATCTCAAGCAGTCTAAAACATGTTAACAATATGATCTCCGATATAGGCTATCATTCTTGTTTATTGATCAGTTGCGAATATGAAAGATGGGCTATCTATCTAAATGATTGACATAATATAATATTATCTCAAAAACAATGTAACGAAAAGCCTTCTAGCAATAGGATCCAACCCCTTCTCATATATCTCTTATTTGTTAATATTGACACATTTAATTCGCGATGATGATAGAATAAATTAAAACAAAATAAAAAGTATTGTGGCAGGCACCGGTTGAGAAAAAGCTGATTGTACATGTTAATGCATTATATGGTTCCTACTTCAAAGTTTCCAACCTTCAATGATACGATATCTTTCCTATGCCACCGTCCTGCTTCATAAGTCATTTACCCTCCAATTAATGTTCCCCACCTGCACTAACCACTTTTCAAGCTTCAACCCTTCAATCATTTCTCTTCCTCTTCTCTTTTTCACGTTTTCTTCTACTACTTTTAGCTTTACTCATTAACTGTAATTTATAAAAAT
>QANU01062782.1:596851-642314 GCA_003254905.1 Nissolia schottii
AGGTAAAGGGGAGGAGACGGGGGGAAGGTGGGCTGGGTTAGGATTTTTTTTTAATAAAAACGGGTCGGGTCATAATTTGGGTCGTGTCGTGGGTCTGGTTGGGTTTTGGGGGTTATGCCACGTGGCATCCCACGTGGCGCACCGCATCAGCGTCACATCAACCTAGTCAACCCTCACCTCACCCCAGGGACTAAAACCTAATTTTATAATTTTTCAGGGACTAAAACTTTTATACAGGGACTAAAATCAAACTATCTAATTTTACAGGGACTAAAAACATAATTAACCCTATATTTTTTCATCACATGATAAAATGTTTCTAAGTGTTGGAATCTCTATGCACTGGTGGTTATTTACAAAGGTACCTCATACATCCACATCCACCAAGTCAAGCTTTCTTGAGTGTGCACCATAAAATAAGCTTCAAAGAATGAACATAAGGAGGAATGAATTTTTTTTTATTAACGGTTAATGCCTGTCCAAACCGGATTTGGAGCATTTAAGTAAGAAATCTAATGAATAAAGTAAAAATGACACTTATTTTCACTTTATTTGTTAAATAGTGAAATATCTTATTTTATCTTCTAAAGTAAAAAATAAATTTTTATTTTTAATATAATTATTATCTAAAAAGAACGACACTAACACAAACACGACACAACGATCGTCAACACACCAATTTTAAAATTTTACAGAATACGACATGACATATTTAGGTGTAAAATTAAATATTTATAAATATATCCTAATACTTTCATTGATATCAAATTACTAATTTTTAATACTTTTTAAAAAAATTTAAATATATGAAACATTCAAGACATTTTTATGTCAATACTTGTTAATATTTTAAGTATTTATATTATTATAAATTATTTAATATTTAAAATATTTTTTACTAAAATATAGTACGGACACCGCTAAAAAAATATTCAAATATAGACACAATACGACTCGTGTCAAACAAGCGTCGGTATCTGCAATGTGTCGAACATGGGGACACGATTTTGCTGTATGTCAATAAACCTTAACTTTCATGCTAATTAATTTTTTTTTTAATCTTCATAAAAAAAGGTACCCCCAAGGGAGAATGTGAGATTACCACAACAGAGAGCAGTTAACCCGTTTATGAAGTTCAGAAGTTATTGCAAAATTCATTAAAGGACACAACAAAAGAGGTCAGGTCTACCATGTGAAACATCATGTTTCTCAAGTTGTTACATTAACAAGAAAATACACAACATAAGAGGACACACTTTTTTTCAAAGAAATGTCAATGACGTTTCTTCTTCCCTGTAGCTGTTTCCCATGCCTGCAAGACATGATTCACAATTGCTTCCACCCCAACCTTATGCTTCACCTGCACATTATATGAAACACCGAATTTAAAAGGAAGGTCGGGCGAAAAATTAAGACTGAAGTGAAAATGCGTGGATGCTACATAAAGAATGTGGTTAAAGGCATAGCTCAAGACAAGCTGTGTTTCAAGAAAGCGAACTAGGCAAGCTTCTGCATGCATACTTGTCAAATAGGGAACACTGTTAACTGAGATGTCAAATGTTTGTGTAATCACAACCTTTCCTGAGTGGTTTGTGAAAAGTTCAGTTGTTTGAATGGTGAAAAGTGCAATCCAAATCCAAAGACAATCAGAAAGTTAGAACAGACTATTCAGTATAAATGCAACTTACAACCTGTCTTACATATTGTATTGTTTCCCAGAATTAAAACATGCGGTTAAGGGTACAAGTTAAAATGACCTGACAGTATTGTTAACAAGTTGTTAACCGTGCAATGTATTTAATGCCACAAAGGGTGCAAGTATTGAAAAATTAACACTGCAGGTCTAAGTGAAACACAAAAACCTGAGTATACCATGGGGAGTATGTCTAATGGGGCCTGATCCACAAACACGACTAAGCCTTTAAACAATGTACTTAACTAACCTGTGCAAAGACAAATGGCCCCCCATCTCTCATTCGAAGAGCATCACGCTGCATCACTGCCAAGTCAGCCCCAACTGCTGGTGCAAGGTCAGTCTTGTTTATCACCTGAAATTCAAGTCCAGTCAGTTACATAGTCGGATCTAAATTTCATACAATAAATCTATATCGAGTAATGTATGAGTGCCACAGTGCAACAGCTATACATATAGCACATACAAGGAGATCAGCTTGTGTGATTCCAGGGCCACCTTTCCTAGGAATTTTATCACCGCCAGATACGTCTATGATGTAAATTATATAGTCAGCCAATTCCCTGCTGAAATTGGCAGCCAGGTTATCTGCAGAAGAAACTCAGGTGAACATCCAAAGTTTTTGAAATTGAACTCAATTTCAAAAGTAATGGCATGCATAAGCGAGATAACATATTCTAAGCACTTTTGCTACAGAAAATATTTCACTCAATTCGAAATATTGCTACTGATTGCTTATATAATAAATACCTCCTCCAGATTCACACAGAAGTATATCTGTTTTGTACAAGTTCGAAAGTTCCTCCAGGGGTCCAAGATTAATACTTATATCCTCCCGAATTGCAGCATGTGGACAGCCCCCAGTTTCTACAGCACGTATCCTTTCCTCTGGAAGTGCTTTGTGTTTCACCAAGAACTCACCATCTTCCTTAGTGAATATATCATTTGTCACCTGAAAACAAACACATTTTTTCAATTAGGGAATCTGCGCACAAATGAAGTAAGGATCAAAACAGTCACAGACTCACAGGCTTTCTTTTACAGCAGATACAATTTCGCATTATTCACACACTGGAACATATTTGTACTGCTAGTAAAACAAAGACAAGCAGAAACGAGAAATCATGCTAACCATCCTCCTGGAGAGGAATAACTTTACATCCATGCCTTAAAGTGGAAGACTTTTAAGGTAATAAGAGACTTTCTGATCCTACCATATACTATCGCAGGAAGAAAGAAACTGTAGCATGCAATAAAAGCAAGGATAATATACTTTGAAAGAAAAATTGGTAGCTTTAGAAGTTCGAAAAAAAACTATTAAGTTTTGCTGTCCCTCTGTTGTTGTTTGGAACAATGTCTTGCTCTTGTAAACTCTTAGGCTGATTAGTTAAAATCAAAGGTGCATGCAGAAAATAAACAGTTATTATAAATGAGCTGTGTGCAAAACTGTAACCTCCACAAATTGACAACAATTAAAAAAAGACCACTTGAATGCCAAAATCCACTTCAATTTGATTAAGCGTGTGGGCATAGAAACAAAAATCAGCAAACCACTTCAATATTTATAATGATTCTGTTCCTCAAAAGCTTAGACATCACTGTTCCAGATACAATTTCCAACATGCAGTTTACAAAACTAAAAATGTAAGAGAATATAATGGTACTCACTGCAGCTAGACTGTAATTATCCCGAAGAGATTCACAAAGGGCCAACATCAAAGCTGTTTTCCTGCAGTGGGCAGCCACGAAACACAATGTAACTATAGCAAAAATGGTGCCATGAAATTTCAGGAAGATAGACAATTGAGAAGCAAAGGCAGCACAAATAGAACATCTTCATATAAGGATAGTTCATACACTAAAAAGGAATAACACTTGCAATCTGAATGTCCAAAATGGTATACACTTTCGAAAGAATATGAGTGCATTTATTTCAACTTATTTGATAAAAAAAAAAATTACTTTGTTTGACTTAAAAAAATAGCTTCTTGGAGAAATCTATTTCCAGCTTTTCAACCCTAAAACTATAACCAACAAAAAATCAAAGTTTTAATCACTTTTCGTATTTAAGCCGAAACAAATGCACTCTATTCTACGTAGCATTCAAATTACCATACACAAAATACATCATCTAAGAAATTCATGTAAACTAATTTGAACAATTAGAGACAGAGAAGGTGTTAAATCAATTAAGAGCCAAAAATGTTGATAGATTAGGGAGTGAATTTACTCACCCAGTGCCGACGGGGCCACCAATACCAACGGTGAAAGCGCGTTCACTGAAATCCCTATCGGGAAGAGGCCTCGCTCTTCTGGTGAAGAAGCCTGGAGAGTATATGGGTTCGTGAGAATGCGGCGCCAGCCCATCGTGGCTGTGGTACACCTTCCCGTCAGCTCCAACCCATGACTCGCTACCTCCCTCGTGATGATGATGATGGTGGTGGTGGTGATCATGGTCATGGTCATGGTCATGGTCATGATGGTGCTCACCCTCTGAAGCCATTGACCCAGAGCTGTGGGTGCACTCTCTCTGCTAAGCGGATTTGGATGGATGCTACCAGGTGCCGAGAGACACGCACTTAAAAAACAAGATAGCGGCTGCTGATTTTCTTTTTTTTTTTTTTAAATAAATAAATAAATAAATAAAAAAGAAAACTCTTTTAGGTTAATTTTTATAGACTGATATTATAAGTGTTATACAAATTTATTCATCGCCTACAAACTTAACTTATATTAAATTAAGTGTTATTATATTAATAAAAATATTTAATTTGTACCATTGTTGCATTGTGAGTTATGCCATATAATTAGTAAATAAATATGTGATAATATTTTTTTATATGTACCTTCTTATTAAAAACAATTTTGTTCAAGTGAGTAGGCACTTGAACATGAGCAATTTACATAAACCAATTAATAATACTATGGAATCTTAATTTTTTTTTTATCATAAAACGGGGGTTTCGCTTGAGAATTGAAATATATATCTACAATTTTACATGTAGTATTTAACCATCAAAGCAAAATCACAATGCTGTTGAAGATACTCAACTTATTATATAAAGGAAGTAAGTTTTGTGACTCTATATCATCTTGATCCTGGAGTGTGGACCAAATTACTGATCTGACAAAGTTTGTACTCGTGTGATAAATTTCTTTGCTCAATGTTATCACGTGACACTACAGTACGCGATGTATTAAAAATATCTGCATGCGCATCATCTGCCCTCCTCGTGAAAGAACCCACCATCTCAATGTTCACGTTCACCCTTAGAAGAGAGCATTCACAGGCCATTGGGCTTTTTCACCTTTGTAATGCTGTTTTATAGATTAATTCCAACCCTAGGGTAGTTTTAAAATTATTTTATGTCTTATATAGTTTTTGTATTTGTTTTGGTACAAAAGAGCTATTTAAAAGAGTGCTTTTATGGAGTATTGACCCGGGTAAAAAAATCACTACAGACAGAGATAAGAGTTGTTCCTCATGCGTCAGCAACGCCGGCCTTTATCCTGGACACAAGGGTAACGAAAGGAAGAACGCTAATTTTCTTTTAGTTGACATATGACTCGATTTGACGAGCAAGCCTGAAAAGTGCTAGTAGCATTTTTGACCTAGTTAAAAGAGCACTTTTGACCTCGTCTCCAATGTATATTAGTAACTTCATCTTCCATTAGAAGCACTTCATTGTATACACTAAATCTAACACCAATATTTTTATCTAGATAGATTGTAGCCACCGAAATACTATTTTTTTTTATACTCTATTCTATTTGTTATTTTTTATTAGTGTCTAATTTAGAGTTATCTTTTTTATTTATTTTAAAAATTACATTAATTACAATAAAGTTTAAATCTAAAACTCTATGCGTACTCTCTAAACCTCTTACCATTAAACCAATCCTAATGGACCGTCTAATTTATAGTCTAACTAGACAATAAAAAAAATAGTATCCGTAAAATATGTCACAAAAGTTTCACAAAGTGCATTGCATAACCAAAAGTTTCCCACTAGGTGTAAGAACATCCATATTATCACTTATCAATTATCACACAGATAATAACTATCATCATATAATTAAAATTCACTTACAATCATAACACGGGTTTTCAGTTCATCCAACTTCCTGCTACTACTAGGGTAGCTAAGACAATGCCGATACTACGATACTTGGAATCATTCTTGCAAAGGAACATGAGGCAATCCAAAAACACCAAGTGTGTAACAATTCAATTGTTGAGAAGGAATATGCCGCAGAAATTACCATAAATTCTATACATCACACAAGTTCACACTGCGGGCAAAGAACAATTCTTAAATATGTTACATTGCTCATAGCGTAGAATTGAAAAAAACGCAGAGGGACATATCAGGTTAGCAGAACGAAAGCAAGAAAGATATGGTATATTGCTCATAGCGTAGAAAACTAAGTAATGACGGTAGGTTGCAGAGAATCAAATCAGAATGAATATGAAGAAAGAAAAGGTTACCAAAGGAAGAAAAGGAGGGAAAGTGCTGCTGCTGTTTCCATCAACCTATGCTCTTCATCATCTTCTCCTTGAGGCCATGCCTTCAAGGTGTGGTCTTCGCAGCGGCAAGGGAATCTGCATCTCCACATAAGTCTCTTCCGCCAAACCCTGGTTCGCGAAATCAGTCCTCTCTGGGAGGGAGAAGTAGAACTCTGTTTTCTGTCTTCCTCTGTTTCAGAATGGGGGGATTATATAGGCTAATCTGAGTTTGTCGGTCAAAGTTATATATAGCCTTTGGTTTGTCTTTGACTGTGTTTGCACGCAACAAAGTATTAGTGACTATCTTAATTTATACGCTGACCAAGGCCCAGCTTAGTTTCAAGGTCTAGGCCCAATTTTACAAGTTTCAGTTCTTATAAACCTCCTGAGTTATCAATTAATTATATTGAATTTTTTTTACTTAAATTAGAATTTACCTTCTACGGTTTTTTTTTTTCATTTTTTACTTTCTAATAACTTTAAATTTTCCATTTTTGTAATTATAAATTTTTTTTTCAAAAAAAATTAAATCCAAAGTAGGGATGACAATAAGTATCTGTGGAGTTAAATACATGCCTCTCATTATCTATACCAATTTAGTATTTTGCTATTAGTACCCATCACGGGTATCCATTACTTGTTAATCATGGTGACGATTTGATTGGATATTCGTAGGTATTTACCAATTTTTTTATAAGAAAATATTACTATTAATTATACTACTAATTTACTACTTAAGCTTCAACAATTTAAATTAATTAAATACATAATAAAGATTTAATAATATTTTTTCATAATAAAGGTTTATTTTTTCTTTTATATATATATATATATATATATATATTTATTTTGAAGTGAGGGAATAAGATTTGTAATTTTTTATATTGATTTAATTTCATATATTTAAGTAATTTAATGTATTAATGGGTATTTAGCGGATATTTATGGGTCGGATACCTCAATCTCATCCCTATCCTCATTAGCAAGCGGGTGTAGATATTTGTTCCCGTGAATACGAAAATAATCCCCTTACTCATACTCGTCATAGATAATATTTGTGGATATCTGTGTTTCTAGGTATTTTTTTTCATCCCCTAATCCAAAGACGTGGTGATGAATTAGTACAATAAATAATTTGTTTCTTTAATTGATTATTTGAGTTTTTTCTTTTGAAAAATCATGATAAATTTTAATAGAATAAATTATTTAAATTATACATAAGATTACAATTTTTTGATTAATTTTAGAAACACAAAGGTTATGTAATAATTTAATAAAAGCTATTATTTGCACAAATTTAGACAAGGTGCCCCATTTGGTATGTCATATAGGATAAGACATGATAGTATAAGAGCTGATAATATAATATAAGAAATACATTGTATAAATTTATATACTATCCTGTATTCGTGCACTATATATAATTATATGATTTTATCTTATTCAATTTATAATTAATACTGAAACAAAATATAAAAATAGACAACAAACATTTTCTAAAGCATAATTTCTCATGATCATTTGAAAGAAAAAAAAATTAAGATAATCCTATATAAAAAATGGATAAGGTCACATAAAGTTATATTATCCTATATTACATTAACCACATTATAAAAATTAATTTTGTAGTATTAAGTAATATTATCCGATCTTATACAATGTAACAAATGAGGTCTAAACTACTTAAGTCTTAGCGGCTTGGTTATGACCTTTTTAAGTAAGTATTTTTTAGGTCATTCTTCGTCTATATCACATATATGTTAAGCATTATGAGTTAATGGGATAAGAGACACCAAAAATATAAGAGAGCAATCAAAAAATAAAGTTTGTATTGTGTCCAAATGAGTCGACATCTATTATAAGCTAGGAATATAATCATGAAATAAATAATATAATCAACCTAGATAAAGACTACATCAATTTAAGATAAATAAAAAAATAGGATAATATTATTAATAGATAATTTTATCTGTGCCTTATATTTCGTATAATTTGATCAAAAAATTGTTTTCACTTAATTTTAAAAATAAATATAAAAATCCCATAAAAAAATAAATTTCATAAAACATTTATTTATTTATCCAACTCCAAATGTTGGATGACAGTCCACAACGACTGAACCCGGTCTATCTAATTCTGACTTAGTGAACCAAACCGGCTAGGGGGCCAGAGAAACGAAATAGCACGAACAGAACCCTAGCGATCGAAATTCCCAAATCCGAGAAAACCGGCAAAACCCTAATCGTCCGAATTAGGTTTTGAAATGGGGGAAGAAGAAGATGGGAACGAGAAGAAGAAGAGGGTGGCGGTGGAGTCGCTGGGATGGCTAACGGAGTCGTCGATAATGCCGAAGAAGCACCGAGCCATAGAGGGCGTTGGTGCGTCCTCGATCATGGAGCTGAAGGCTGAGCTCTACAAGTCCCAGGAAGATTCCAAGAAGTCGAGGGAACTTTCAGGACCTGACGCCGAGTATCAACGCGCCAAGAGCAAGATCGCTCACAAAGATGCCTTCTCCGCCAAGAACTCTGGCGTCGAAGCGCGCGCTCATAAGTATAGCTATTTGTTTGCTTGATTTTGTTTCAATTTAATGTGGAATTAGTTTGATGTTTAGTTTTAAATGTGATTTGTTCTCTGATTTTCTTGCTCCAATGTTATCATTTATGTATGAGTTAGAAGTTGCACTAGCTAGGTTGCTTCAATTTTTTGATTGAATTTTGTGGCTGGCTTGCATTTTGCTTTCGCAATTATTTATTTGATATGGACTCGATGATTAGGTTTTCATTTTTTGCTGTGCTAATTTTATGTCGCACATTATCATGCTGAACCAAATTTTGCTATTGTAATCGTGCAGGGACAAACTTGAGTTGAAAGCAGTTCAAGATGGGTCTGCTAGCTATGCGGCACTGGAGAGGAAGGCTGAGTTGTATGATAAGTTGGTGAATGGAGAGCTTTCTGATGAAGAGGAGAATGAGAAGTATTGCGTAGACTTTTTCCGCAAGGGTATTGAGCAGGATGAGTCGCCGCAGCCAGGGAATCGTGATGTCGCCGAGACAGTGCTGCGAGAAGATGAAGGTGCCGATAATGATGGTTCCGTGCTGTTTAACCTAAAATCTGTAGGGCTTGGGCGAACAGTTGGAGCTGTTGATAGTGCTGAGCATAAGCGCAATGTTAGGTACATGATTAATCCTTTTTTCTGTTGGACCATGCTGAAAAAACATTGCATTTGTTTTCATATTAGATGGCTAGGATGGATTATTGCAAAGCTTTAAATCTGTTTCATAGTAAGATCAGCATGGGGGTAGAGTATTTGGCGGTGAAAACTAATCATATGCTGGGTATTTCCTGTGAATATTCTCTGCAATCTTTAGGCTGAGCTTTTCCTTTAGAGGCCATAGTTCCATAATCAGTTGTGGGAGAAATTATTTAGTCTTCCTCAGCTATGATTTTTGGCTTTGGTAAGGGTGAGTTGTGTGTCAAATGGCTGGTGGTTCAAGGTTAATTATTGGATTGATCATGCTAAATTGACAATATTATAATTATAACACATGCTGTAATCTCTTAATACTTTACCAGGAGTGTAAGTAACTTTACATTCTAGGTTGAGCTTGTTAAATAAATCAAGTAGGATCACCTATTTCTCTTTTACAGATATACAGAAGGGGATGCATCCAAGGATGAGATCATCTTCTTCCTTTCTTTCTTTTTGATTTTGGGGGAGGGTTGGAGGGGAGGCCTTTTCTATGTTTTAATTCTTGCCATGATTTTTCCTGGTTAGTTACTTCGCTATTATTACTTCCAGGCTAATCCAGTCCCTTTATTGATTTTGGATATGCAGGGAAGTTCATGAAGAAGCTAATCGAGCAAGAGACAAGGCGTCTCAAATTAAACTTCGCAGGCAGGAGCAGGTCGCTGCTCATCGTGAGAAACTTAAACAAGCCTATCTTCGGAAGAAGCTGGAGCAACTGAAAGCCTCATCCAATGGATCTGGGTCTTAGATTAAGCACACATGATAACCGCACCAATTGTTGTGAATAATTTATGGTGACCAGTGTTCAGGAAACTAATATTTTCTTGGAGAAAGGCATTTGAGCTGAGCATGAAGCAGACCGAAAACTGTATCATTAATCACTAAAGTTGCTGCGTGGAAGTACGAAGCATCTGATTGTTTGTAATGAAAATAAACTGTCTCAAGAAACAAAAAAAGTGAAAGAAATAGAAAAAAGAGAAAAGGGAGGCAAAAGAAACACAATTTTTTCCCCGTTGTAAATAATGTAGTTTGGCTATTGCTATTTACATAAAATATTGATTTTGTTGGCAAACTATAAAACTAGACAAATCTATCTTTGACTGCTCTTTTACTTTGAGGTATGCTACCTGAACAACAAAAACAAACAATAAAAATGGACAATACATTAAAATATATAAAAACACACATTCTCTCTCTTCAACTCTCACTCTTCCTCTGTGTGTGTAAATTACCAACACTTTTCGTGCGCATTAAAAAATAAAGAAACTAACAAAATAATAAACAATCTAACTTTTGTAAATTAATAATCCTAAACTAACACAACCAAGTACTATGTCAATAAATAAACCAACACAGCAAAACCAACAATGTAACACATAAACCAATCCAACATGCTAACAAAGAGGAATTAACACTATAACACAGGGAAACCAACTTGACACTCTAACATAGAGAAATTAACACTGTAACATAGACAAACTGATACATTAAAACGGAGAAATCAACATCCTATCACAAACAAACCTACATACAAAATAAGAGAAACAGAGAAATCAACATCATATCATAGACAAACCAGCGTATGAAATCAGAAAAAAGACATACATATCTCTACACGTGACAGATGAGTTGGCAACAATGAAGAAACACAAAGAACGAGTCACAGTGGAGGAGTTGACTTTCATGGTAGGAAGCTTACAGTGAGAGAAAGAGAGAGCGAGAGTTGATGGAGGAGGAGGGGAGGAAGAAGAAGGGTCAATGGCTTTGTGGATGAAAGATAAAGAAAGTGAGATTGAAGGAGTAGGAGAACGTGAGAGTAGAGAAAGAGTAGAGAGAAAAAAATATCTTTTTAATACTAGAATTTTGTATTTTAGGTTGTTTGTTTTTGTTATGCATTTTGATTGTTCAAGTAACATTCTTCTTTTATTTATTGCACGATATATCCCGTCAGTGATAAGCAAGTTAGACAGTACTTTGGTTTAGAGGTTGGAAATTAGTACGCAAGCAACTGAAATACGGAAGAATTAATAGTTATTAATAAACAAGATAAATCGATCCAAAAAAAATTGATATAGTGATAAGCAACGAAGCAGTATTTGGTTTAAAAAGCAAAATATATA
Source organism: Nissolia schottii (assembly GCA_003254905.1). Lineage (NCBI taxonomy): Eukaryota > Viridiplantae > Streptophyta > Magnoliopsida > Fabales > Fabaceae > Nissolia > Nissolia schottii. The sequence goes on from QANU01062782.1 coordinate 608,419, forward strand.
GTTGTTATGACTATAAAAATGAATTTGAGTTATTAATAACAACAAAAGCTGTCAGAAGTGGGATTTGAACCCACGCCCTCTCTCGAAGACCAGAACTTGAGTCTGGCGCCTTAGACCACTCGGCCATCCTGACTTGTCCGATAATCAGATGTATTTAATATATTAATATTTTATACAGGGTTTGGCACTACAAATCACACGGACACACCTTTTATGCACCTTCATAAGAATTGTATTTTTGCAACCGGGTGATTAGTGATCATTCATATATACAAACAGAAACAGGGATTGCCTTATGAAACCCTTTTGCCAGCTAAACCGGCCCCCATATAACCTAGCATGATGTTCCCTCAGCTTAAAAAGCAAAACCCTCCTCAATCATTTTAAGTGTAATATGAGCTACATAAACTCACCCCCAAGCTACGTGTTGGTTTTGGATGCAAAACTTCAATGAGCAGCAATGCCTTTTTATAAATTGATTTTGGTTACTTCATCACAACCCTTTTTTCCTTTCTTTTGCATATATTTTGTTATTGACAAAACTGCAATCAAAATGCCAATCAACAGTAACTCAAGTAGCACCTCTTCTAATCTCAAGTGACTAATGGGTTAGTTCCTGTTTGTACTCACTTTTTTTCCTTCCCTACTTGACCCACTAGGATTCCGACCAAAAAAAAAAAAACCTGCAACCAGAATTAGCATGCTTAATAATGCTCATTATTCAAATGCTGATAACATGCTATTGACTAATTACCGTTACACAGTGGAGAATCAGAGTTTAAGATGGTAGAGAGAGAGGCAAACATTTATTATTGGCCACCAACACACTCAAATCATTATGCTTACAGCCAAAGCTGCATATTACAGCTTAAAATTGCTCACTCATCTCAGACCCCATCTATAAAAGGAGTTTCGTAATGTTCCACTTTCATTTCCATCTCAACTATTCATATATAAGTTGAGGAACCTTTAAAGCTCTTGATCAAGTGAGAGCTAGCAGAAAAATGGAGGCCTTCAGGGTTGTCATGGTTTTCACTATTTATGTTATGGCTATGCTGATTTTGACTCACTGTGGGGTCGCAGAGAGTGTGGTTGAAGATGTTGCTGCAATTCCACCAACACCAATGCAAAGCGCTGGAATGCATCATGGCGCCCTGGCTGCTCTTGCTGTCATAGCTTTTGCCCTAGCTTGGTTCATGTAAACCTGGTAATCTGTTTTGCAGTTGCTGAGATAATATACAATGAAATGATTTGATTCTTTCATTTTCATTTGGTGATGTTTGAGCAAAGAGAGCTGGAACATGGAATCCACCTAAATATTGTGTTTTGATGCATGAATATGTGTAATTCTCAACCTTGTCAACCATCTACGTAATTTGTCCTTCACTTATAAAACAATGAGCATTAAAATTTTGCATTGTGATCCAACAGAACATGAATGCTTCAGAGCTTTCAACTAAATTAGCTAAACAAGGTACCTTTAACTTCTAGAGTATTCATAGTGAACTCTTTGCTAACCAGAGAGAGATAGAGAATAGAAAGAATAAAACAAAGTATATGTCAAAATATTTACACATATCACTCATGCATACCAGTTTGATGAAGCAACAAAGATGGGAAGACAGTAAGATATCATATTTGCCAACAGAAAGCAAAATAACTGCAAAACCAATTCGCTGATCTGCCATAAAGTCCTAAACTGCGAAATCATTGTTGTCTTATGGAGCCAAAAAGATCATGATACGGGCGCTTAGGAGCATCAGGCCGAGCAACTATCTCCACAACTTTATAAGAAGCCTCAGGATAAGCCAATGCCTCGACAGCTACTTCTGCAACTTGATCTCTGGATATGGTACCTTCAGAAAGGGTATCCTGATATACAGAAAATCAAATCATTCTATAATGGTTCTATAAATAGATAAAGTTACATTTTATCGTGGCAATGCAATAGAAAGTCTGTAGACAATACCTCGGGCTCCATAACAACATTTCCAGAAGGAGGCTCGTTCCTCAAACCACCAGGTCTTATTATTGTGTAATTGATGCCAGATTTCCTGACATATTGCTCTGCCTGTAGTTTTGCTACTAAGGTGAGTCCAAAAACGTTGAGGAAGATGTAAGCTGGATTAAGTAACTGTCCCATGGCTGCTCCATTAACTAAAATGGAACTAATAAGAACGAATCTGTTAACATTACGTTTCCTGCATGCTTCAACAAGGTTTACCGTGCCAAAATTGTCAACCTGCATAATCCAAGCCTTTATTTGTAAGACAGCACAATACCAATAGATAGAATAGTCCACCCAACCTACAATGTTCGGTTGATCTATTTTATGTTTTCTATGTAACTCATTTTATTTATATGACAAATCAAGTTTCAGATTAGTAATATGGACATTGTATTTTTCAACGGCAAAGAAGATATTGTGAAGTCTTAACATTTCTGACAGCAAATATTGTACAAGGGAGTCCATAAAATTTGCAAATCATAGTAGAAGAAAAGGATCCTAATGGCTCTTCATCAACATCCTCAACACCTACTAATATCCAATATCAAGTCAGTTATTGAAACATAGAAGAAACAGAACACAGGTTAGATCGCTTTCCTGCATAAACATCGAGGGGAAAAGGCGAATAAACAGTTCAAACAAGGAAATATGCTACAAAATCATTGTGTAATGCACCCTCTTTCAAGAACACTACAAAAAACTTCACCAAAACTTTTACTATCATATATTCGGAATCAATGAATATGTTGCGGCCAACTATCCTACTGAATTCAGATAATCAATTTTTCCTTCTAAACCAAATCAAGACCAGCTGATATTAAAAGTGAGGCATACAAACATAACAAAAGGACATTCAGCCATTCTTGGATTCAACTAAGACATTGACAAAAGTGACAAACCTTCCATGGAGCAAGTAAATCCCACCCTGGCCGAAAGCCCGTGGCACACACTACTGCTTCAGAATCATCACCAATGGCTTCAGCTAGCTTGTCAGAACCCTCTGTGACATCCGCTTTCACCTGCATATGAACTCACTCACTCATCAACAACACTCCCAATTATAACACACATCATCTTGCGCATCAAATCACTCACACACACCCAGTCACAATTAAACTGAAAATTAATAAAAATAAAACGAGTGTAATTGCTATGCAATGTAAATTTACACAGTCATCCAATCAAATTTTCCTGAATAAACAAAAATTCATGACTCTCTCGCCACTACATAAAAAGTCATGGATATGGGAGAATTTAATTGAATTTGATTGGTGTAAGCATAACAATTAAACTCAAATAAGAATCGACCCCATTTCATATATAAGAAGTGGGATTAAATTGGGTCATTGTGCCTTACAATTTGAAGAGAAGGGTGGTTAGAGGAAAGTGCGGTCCTGGCCTTGTCCAAGTCCCTAACCCCAGCCTTCACAGCAAAACCCTTTGCCAGCAACTGCTCAACGATCCTTTTCCCAGTGCTCCCAGTGGCCCCAGCAACAAATATTCTCTTCTTCACACTCAAATCATCGCTTGCCTTCTCTGCCACTTGCTCACTGATTTCACTTCCTTCCATCTTAACATCCAAAAAAATAGCATGTTACAACAAAATAAAAGGGCATGTTACAACAACACACAAGATGCTTTTGACATGCATAGGGTGCTTGAAAACCCCCCAAAAAAATAAAAGATGCAATTTTTTTATCATGGAAAAGAGGTGGCATTAATCTTCTGTGCTGTGTTGATTACCTTGGCGAAATTGAGTAGAGAGAGAGATTTGGGGTTGAAGGTGGAGGATGGTGCGGCGAAGTGTTTGTTAAAAAGTTGAGTGTGGAAACAAGTTGGGTTTCTTACAATGAGAGGAGCAGCCATTGACACTTCGTCAGTGACAATCAGAGGAGCCTTGTAATTTGGAGTCTCCCAAACAAGACGCTCTACTTCTGCCACGTACTCCAACAGAGGTTTTTAGCCTTCGATTCATTTTTTATTTATTTTTATTTTATTTACTCGCGCTAGTCTTCGAATCGAATGTTGTCGTTGTTAGTCTATTGGTAATTTTTTAAAAAATTTTAAGATTAATAAAAATTAATTTGAAATTTTATTTTTCTTTGAAGATTACTTAAAATATTGAGATATTTTTTACGGATAAATATTTTTCTAAAAAAACATTTATTCGTGGAGGGATGTAGTACCTCTTTTGCATATAGAAAGATGCTGTTCTATTTTTATTTTTATTTTTGATAAATTAGAGCAATGAAAAATATTTCTATTTGATTCTTTTCTTACAAAAAAAATAAATGTTTATATTTACTATTTTCTTTAAAAAAAATGTTAATAACGTTGAGATAGTGAAAAACTTATTCTATTTGACTAAATTTTTTAATTTAAAATTAATATTTTCTTATTTTTAATCTTTAAAAATATAAACTTTAAAATTAAATAGTTTATATTAAAAAAATTAATAAATTTAAAATAATTTATGTACATATTATAAGTAATAAAATAGTAAAGAGTATGGTGTCCTAAGGGGTGTTTGAGAAATAAAAATTGGATTAAAAAATTTTAAATTAAATTAAGCAATTTTGTGTTTTTAATAAAAGGAGTATAATGGTCTAAAATTTGTGACTAATAGATAGTTATTTTTGTCTAACCACCTTTATTAGTAGTAAATGATGATGATGATCTATATTAACAAAAAAAATGGAGTCCTTTTACCATTTATTTTGGAAGAAGTTTTTTTCTTAAATTATTTCTACAAAATTTTACTAAATTTTTTTTAATTCAAATTTAAAATTTTACTAAACTTAATTTATTTGATCTCACTAAATTTTTTTAATTTAAAATTAGTATTTTGTTACTTTTAACTTGTTAAAATAAAAAATTAAATTAAATAATTTATACATAAAAAATAAGATTAACAAATTTAAAATAGTTAATGTGCATAGACTAGTACTAAACTGATAAGAAGAAGAATAAGAATGGGCTACGGATGATGACGACGATAACGATAATGATAATGATAATGATAATAATAATAGTAATAATAATAATGTATTCGATTTTTCGTAAAAAAAATGTATGCAAATTTTCTCCTTTAGTTATATTCCCTAATTTCTCCCTGACCTCACCGGCTCAGCACACGCACCTCCCTCAGCCTTTGGTGCTTCTTCTGACATCTCTGAAGGAGTGAGTCAGGTATTTCAATTTCTCTGAGACTTCTCCTTCATTCTTTCTTTTACTCGCCACCAAATGGTTTGTCTTGATTTTCGCAACTTCTTTAATCTGCACTAACACTGTCACATTCCATTAAACATGGTTTTCTATTGGATTCTCCAAAAATTTCTGTCACCCTTTACTCCTTCCAATTGTATCGATGCTATAGTGATTAAAGAGTGTTTCATAGAGTGCTTAAGACAGAAGACTGTGAATATGCCGCATAGTAAATTGATGCCAAAGTGTAGTGGTTCTTAGTTTTGATCAAAGGGAATGATGATATATGAGGGTTTGGGTGATGTTATGAAGGTGTTTGATGAAATGCCTCAAAGGAATATGAGTTCATTGAATTTTATGATTTGATGCCTGCGAATCTTTGCTATGTTTAATTAATTATCCACACGAAACTTTGTAAATGAAGCCAATTCAATTGATGGAATTTTGTCTCATAGCATTTTAAATTCCTTTTTAAAATTCTTTGTCCAAACGCAGCATTTGTTTCGGTGCACCAAGGATTTGTTACAACTTACAACACTTTGAACCCAGATGCCTTTATTCATGATAAATTGTGCATGGTTTTAATTTTGAGTTTTGTCCATCACTAAAATGATTTGTGTTTTTTTTTTTTTTTCATTTTAATTTCAGATCAAACTAGTGTAGTTATAAGCCTCACAGCTAAGCTATTATGGGAAGTGAAGATGCAAAAGATCCCTTCAAAGGGGTGGATTGGAAAGCTGTCGGTGGTGAGATGCAGCAGAATCCTAGTGCTAAACCAGCTTTGAAGAAACGGCTCCCCAAAAAAGTTAGGCAAATCCCCGACTACTATTTCCTTCCGAAATGGCCACTACCCAAGGCGATCGGCTTCTGCAGTGCATGCATTGCTGGTGGAGTAGCTGCTGGAATGCTAGTGGAGGCCTGGATTGAAAAGAAGGTTAAAGGTATTTCTGAATTCTGCTCTCTTTCTATGTATCATTTCATTAACTTCATTGCCTTGGAAAATTTATGAATTTCTGGTTTATCTGCACACTTAGCCTTTGTGGAACTTCATCAAATGAGGGGTTATAATGCTCTTGGATTATCTACTACTCCTATATGTGTCTATCTTCATCTGAACTTAAAACATTGGAGACCTTGATAGGTTTTCATTTACCAAGCTATACACTTGCGGCTCAGTCAATATTCACAATATTGTGATGTTAAATGCATTTTCAGCAAGCTTACTTCATGTTTCTGACTATCTCATGCATTATTTAAACTGTTTTGAGACAAATACAGTTCTATGTTAAATGACAGTCTTAGTTGTTTGAAAACCAGTGCCTTTATTCTTATTTGTTTAAATTTCTAATGAGATTGTTGTCATGGTCTTTTATTTTGGCATTGCAGAAGATGGAGGGGTTATATGGGAGTTTGACAAGTAAACTCTTGATGTTGGTACAACCAATGTCACTCATGACTGCGTCTCTAGCACCTCCCCTTCCGCACAAATTGATCATCACTTAAGCAACCCCGAAGAAGAATTAGTTTAGGGAATTTCTGTTATTCAGAAGTTTCTTGTTCTTGCAACTCTGCTTATTGATTAGTAGTTGACAATGACAGGTTGTGCTAACACAATTTGGTGATGGAAACTCCGAAACTGCATTTAGTTGGACATAGTTTACGGCTGTTGAAGTTTTACCCATTCATTTGATGATCCTTATTCTTTTTGCTTGTGATTATTGAATGATAAATTTTGAGATCTCAAACAGCCTCTATGATTGTTAATTTATCTTCCACATTAACTATCACTGTCAGATATACTTATTTTCTATGTTCTTATACAGAACAGGGCTTCTCCACTGCTACCTCCTCATAAACGTAGTATACTTCATTTCATACTACAGTAAAAGAAAAGGAAAATGCTGAAACACGCAAAACTATTCTTTTGGAACAATACATTGAGTAAGTTAGTATTTACAGGTATAAGTATGCTTACTCAATATTTCAATCCTTGTCTAACTGGTTGTAAAGGACTCAACAGATTGGTTATGAAAAGCTTCGTCACATTTTTGAAAACTAAATCGTGCTCAGTACCACCTCTGAAAGCAAATTAAAATCAATTCACATTTTCTTCCCCGATAATTTGGCATGAATATAAATCTTGAGCAGCGCTTTTGATTTCTCAGTATAGGAAAAGAAAATGTGCACATTGCAGTAAACAAATAGGTGACAAGAAAAATGCACTAGTTAGGCGAACATAAAGTTCATTTCTAGAAATGTTTACACAAATACTTTGCAGCTCTGAAACATTAAAGATATGGGAGGTGTCATGAATATGATATGAACATAGAACTACGAAAATTTACTTATGCCATATAAACAATCCAGTTAAGAATATGCCTACTCGCAACGTTTCTTTGTTGAAAATGAGCCCTCAGGCAGCAAGTAGATAGATAAAATCCGGATATTGAAAGCCCTTCTCACGTCTCCTTCCCACTTCGGCTGCAGATGCAACTAAGCTAGCAGCAAATTCTGCTCCCTGCAATTCGTTCTTAGTTTGTTAAACTGGAAATTAAGTTTTACAACTGCAAACTTAAAAATAAACAATTAACACTCATGCCTTCATCATTCCCAAGCTTTGTTTTTTATTTGCTGGCCATGAAAATCACATGTTTAGAGATATAAATCTACTAAATAAGTAAATAATAAAGAGACACGTCTCTCAACAATGAAAATGTGAAAACCAAAATAATCATCGATTACAAAGAGATTGTGCACCCATCTTACATTTTATGATATCATATGCACCACTCCATCGTCACTTATCATCACTCTGTTGTCATCTTGCAGCTTCTGAAATTTTTAAAAGGAGAGACCATTATTGGAGTTCATGCTAGAAAATTGACACCACAAATTCATCAGAAAATCATACTTTTAATAGGAGTAATATATCATCCAAGCTGTAACTGGAATCTGCTCCTCTGTTGATAACACCCTCTACGTCTGCAATGGGTATGGATTCCATGCGGTTTTCACGCATATGCTGACCAAATAGAGAATTAAAAGCTTCGATTCTGCATTTCAATAGAAACATGTCACATCAGAAACATGTAGAGCAGAGATAGAAATATAAGAAAACAAAATTGTTGGTAGGATAGTGATTGGCAATTGAGAAACCTTTCAAGAGTGAGACCGGAAGCGGGTTGAGCTGCTGAGGCATCATCTACTTCCATGACATCTGCCGTTGACCTAGGAAAAACAAAGCCAAAAACGGGTGTCAAGACTTCATTAATGGCCAAATAAGTATGCAGAAATCTAGGTTCATTGTCCTCAACATTACGAGGCATCTTGAATGCCCTCATACCCACTATTATTATAAGATTATAATTTAGTCCTGGTATAAAATATGGAAATATATGAGCTTTCCACTAAACAAAAGTAATTGAGTTCAAAAGTTTCTTGCAATGAGTATATTTAGATAACCCAACTCACCGCCTTCTAGTTTTAGGTCTCTGATCAACACCACCATTTTCACCAGCATCATGGTCAGCCCTACGTTTACTCTGTTGTTCTCTTTCCCTCTCTTGCTCGCGCTCCTCCATTTCTGTCAATTCTATGTGATATATTGCAAAATTAAGAACCTTCAGAGCAGCATCAACATCAGACTTTGAAACCTGCCAAGATAGATGATTCAATCAGGAAGTGTACCAAATGCAATCAACAGTGAGAACATATAAGCCAATGAAGCATGAATTGCAACTAAGGTTCAGAATAACAATTGTAACAAGGAAAAAGTGTAGTTAATGAGGATGCTAAAGAAATAATGAGATTAATTTGGCATGGAATCTGGACGTCATGAAAATGGACATCTATTCCACAATAATAAATATCTAAATGAGGCCAAGTCCGGCACCTTTCTGCTCAACTTCAATTTGGCATGTGCAGTAGAGAGTCGTATTACGGTTTCCAAAGTTCTAGCAGTTATGGGAAGTGTTCCTCCAGTCTGCACAAAGCCAGTAAGATATCAATAAAATCTTGAACCATTTGTACAAAGACTGATATGCTTTCAGCTTACTGTCAATGCTAACCTTTGCATTTGAGCTGGCATTTCTGAGCTCAGCATATACTGTGGCAATCTGGTCAGATGCCTGTGAGCAAAATTAATTGGTGTTAGATCTAGTCACATTTTGACATAATGGATTGCAACAGAAGCATGACAACCATTGATAAAATCAGACTTCAGAAGCAGCATTCAGCTGTAGCAAAGCAACATAGATATAACTGGCTAAAAATTCATAAAAAATAGATAAATTACAAAAATATTAAAAGGAATCCATCATATATCAAGAAAAACAGTGCTATTAGTAACAGGAAAGGCATATCACCTCATCAGTCAATTCAGGTTGAATCCTATGCTTCGCATAATGGATATACTTTTTAAGAAACTTGATTGTAAGTGCATCTCGTTTTTGACCTCTCTCAGTTTTCTTTCCATGTAGCATTTTATTATATTTGACAAAGACAGACGATTCAGTTTCAGCTTCATCTTCTCTTCCATATCTTGAGCTCCCATCAAGTGCTGCCTCACCTGCATTGGTAGCTTAATTTGAATAAAAAATTTGCCTGGTATAATCATGTCTCTAGTATTTGAAAACTGCTTATCTACCTCCATCAGTGGCAGATCGAAATCGATGCATGCGCAAGACATGCTCCGATATCCGACGATCAATATCAGGATCCATTTGATCCAACACAATAAACAGTAGATCAAACCGAGAAAGCAAGGAGTCTGGGAGCCCAATATTTTTTGTTGGAGTCAGTGAACGATCATACTGTAGAATCACAGTAAAAGCCACAGTAAAAAAAACACTCAAGGTTCAGTATAAATGTTGGCAACTTTTTACAGTTTAAATTAAAATCAAAATGCTACTTACAGTTCCATATATGGGATTTGCAGCAGCCACCACACTGCATCGAGCATTAAGTGATGCATGGATGCCAGCTTTTGCAATAGTCACAGTCTGCTGTTCCATAACTTCATGTATAGCAACACGATCTTGATCATTCATCTTGTCAAATTCATCAATGCAGACAACACCTCTGTCAGCAAGAACCATTGCACCAGCTTCAAGCCTTCTTTCGCCTAGTAGAAAAGTAATTAAAATTTTCCCTCAAATGACAAATGTAAAAATAGAATTCTTTACAGACAATAAAGAATGTCTTACCTGTTTCTTGATCTGAAGTAACTGCTGCTGTCAAACCAACTCCAGAAGAACCCCTACCCGTAGTTGATATGGCCAAGGGAGCAATATTCATAATTGCTCTGAGGAGTTGAGACTTAGCAACAGAGGGATCACCAACCATCATCATGTTAATGTCACTAAAAGAAGCAAGACATACTAGCATTATAAATTCCATATGCTAACAATATTAAGACAAAGGAATTCAAAATAAGAATGTGTTGAACTTGGACTTCAATAACTATGATGCAACCTGACAGCAACAGAAAAGGAGATAAAGAGAAATAACTAACCCTCGCAAGTGAGTGCCATTCTTTAAGTTCTTTTCAACTCCACTAAGCATCAATAGAACCACTGCTTTCTTGATCCAAGAATGCCCATATATAGAAGGTGCAAGTGAATTACCAAGTAGGTCAAATGCATCATCCCTTTCAGCTATCTTCTTTATGTTTTTTAGGTCATCAGGACTATAGATTGGCGCATTAGCCTCTTTGTTGAGAAGAGAAACATTGTTGGCTATGAGCACAGTCCTGCATACATATCATCAATCATGTTTCAGTTAAACAAAGCAAGAAAAGCAAAGGATACTATATAATATACTGTCTGGAGCTACCTGAATACTCCATTCACACTGCCTTTGCTTCTCCCTGGAAGAGCCTTATATATCCCTACAATAGCCACACGATCTCCAGGCTTGCAAGAATCAACAAGGTCGTCCTCTACTATGACATCCAACGTCCTTGGTAGCTGACCAGGAGCAGAATTCTCAGGAACTTCTTGCATGGACAAGGTTTGATGATCTTTGTATTTGCACAACCCATACTCAGTCACAAGTAAGTTGCCTTTTTCATCCTATAAAAGTTTAATCAGGAAAAACCATCGTCCGTAATTTATATATAATAACAAAGATCAAGGAGCTTGAGATTACCCTTGTAGGATAAACAGACCCAGTGGGCAAACCCATATTGGATGTAATGTCTCGATATTCTCGAGAGGTGAAGCTTCCCGTGGTGGGGCAGAAATGAACACTTTTAACGACCTTTGGCCTTACAAGGGAACCTAAAAAATGAACTAAGAGGTTAGATTCCGGCATGCTTGAACCAGTGTTTTCTGTTCTCGCAATTATGATTGTTTCTTCATAACTCTATTTCCTATCAAACAGAAATGGAAGAGCAAACAAGACAAGACAACAACAACCTGTAGACAAAAAACCAAGCTGTTGATTGTAACTGCAAGAGACTACATTACAGACTTAAATCAAGAAATGATCTTCACATTGCCATAACTATTCAGCCTAATGCATGAAATGCCACTCAAAAAAATAAACCCACTGACACTATATTAAGCACAAGTGATATCAACAGCATTAAAATAACCAGCTTATCGATTGTTGGCCTGTTTGTTTCTCCATTTGAGAGTGTCAAACTTAAGTTCGGTGGAAGTAAGAAATTATATACTTCCTATAAAAGTGCATTGGGAAGCCAAATTTCTCATTCTCAACTGAAAATAATGCTAACCAAACAAGCACTGTAATGTCATACATATGAAAAATCAGCTAGAAATCTTCAATCATGTAATAAAAAGTGAAGGGAAGCTTACACTTCGTGATGATGCCCTCAACACAGACCATAGAACCAATGAATTCGGAAAGAAGATCCCTAGGGGTGACTCGGCGAGAAACAAAAGGGCCTTCAAACCCCACAAGCACTTGTTCCCCTTCCTTCAAATACTTCGGGTCAATAGCACGTGCAGCATCAGTCACCGCATCACAGAACGACTGCATGTACTCACTCGGATTCCTTAGAATCCTATTACACGCATACAAAATCAATTAAAAAAAACACAATTAGGTAAAAACTAATACAAATCGAACTCCACAATAACACCAAAAACATTAAGCATAAAAGAAATTAAACATATAGAATATTAATTTTTATTATAAGTGTGAAGAAGTGGTAACCTGTTACCCAAGTCGTGGAAGCTGTGGAGGTCAGAGATGTTGACAATGAGGCGGTGGCGCTTGTGGTTGATGAGGGCTTTGATCTCGTCGATGTATATGCCTTTTCCCACCTGCATTCGTTCAAGGAAAAATCGTTGTACCTCAAAAAACCAGAAAACGAAATGAAAATTGAAACGGGGGAAATTGGAGAGAATGAGTACATACATCTTGATCCAAGAAGTCGGCGAATTCTCGCTTGTGAGCTGCCCTAACTTCTTCGCTCACGTCCATTTCCTCCGCAGATGTCAGAGAGAGAGAGAGTGAGAGAGGGAAAGCAGAGAATGGCGATGGAAGAAGAAGAGAGACAGGTAGTTCCTTCTTTTTCAGCGATACTAGGGCTTATGTTTTGGAGGGAAAATGGAGGCACGTGCCCAGCGTCCTGGCGGGAAAATTGTTGGGCCTGTGCTACTTCGGTCCAGTTCGGTTCGTGGATCCCGCTCTAAAAATTCTTCGTTTTTGCACCCAAAAGACTAAAACTGTTTATATTTTTTATTCTTTAATTTTTTTTAAATAACCCGCTCTTTTGAAAGGTGGTTTTGTTAAAATCAAAATTTTATGTAAGATATAAAAAATAAAACAAAAATGTAAAACTTAAAATAATAACGCGATTTAAATCAAAGAATCGTTCGATTTAAGTGTTATAATAGTAAGATTAACAGACCTCTTAAAACTCGTAAAACTTAAATCGAGATATCAAGAATCTTGCTTGCGGCTAGTTGTGTTGCTTTTGGTAATTTTAGCCACGCTTTAAGTTGTGAATAAATATCAATATTCTCTCCGATAAAAAATATCTATATTCCCTTTTTTTTTAATGAATATTGATGTTCACTTTGATGTCAAAATTTAATTTTGATATACGGACACTTAAATATTTTTTTATAATTTTTTATTATATGGTGATGTTGGTAAAAATATCTAACTTTATCATCACTATGATAAAGGTGGTATATATAATAAAATATATAAAATATAATTAAATTATGCAAAACTCCATCAAACTTAAACTATTACTTTAGAATCACTGCTAGGACCTTGATCCTTTGCTAATAACTCTGTAACTTATTCTTAGCAGAGTTTCACGCTTTCAAACGAATCAAAATAGTTGATAAATACCGCATATTTACGTTAGAAAAAATGATTGATAAATTAGATCCACGATGTCCATAAGCCAAAAAAGTACTTAACATAGGAAGTGCCGACATCTCTTCTTAACGTACCGATGCAACTTGCTTTATATAATTGTCGTTAGTAGCGGTTCTGTGGCTAATTTGATGAGTAAACAATGATTCACAGATGCGAATGATACGCATTAATTAGCGGTTTTAAGGATATATTTTTCTTTTTTGGATAAATCGGTTTTAAGGAGTTATAAACTATATTGAAGCTTATGAAACCACTTGAATAAGAATAGTGCTATCAACAGTTCAGCATGTGATCAATATGATAAAATACAGGACAATGAAGCAAAAGAAAAACAAAAAAATAGATACACGAGATTCAAGACAGCCCTGTTGCAACAAGGGTCCACAGCAATCAGCTTAAGATGGTAAACATCTTTACTTAACAAGGAAGAATGCTCAAGATCAGCTCTTAAGAAACTTTGTATCCGCTGAATTCCTCCATAACAATTAAATCTACGAGCTATATTCAAAGAGTTCAACTGTAAAATGGTCTCCAAGCTAAATTAATGTAAATTTCACAATTAGCACAAAACTAACAACTATTGGCCTTACAGCTTCCGTAAATTAAGGACTCAAATAAATTAAGTAGCCTCAATAATGATGTAGAGAGAACAAAATTTCAATCAATTAGAATGTGTTCTACATGAAGGTACAGACAAGCTGGGACAATCAGGGCTTGAAAGCAGAAAATGCTACGACAGAGTTGTGTCCACCAAATCCAAAAGAATTTGAAATGCCTGAAACAAAAAGAATCAACCATTAGCTTTTTAGATTATGGCACTTATCTTGTGTAATGGAAAATAAAACACCTTGGTTGTTGAATTATTTAGAATCTTACCAACATTAATTTCATGTTGCTGCTTGACATTTGCCACTGTATCGAAATCAACTGCAGGTTCTGGATTCTGCATTCAATACCAAGGACATATTTAACTAAAGCACAACATTCCAATAAAAAACAAAACAGCATGACGATCAAACTGAATGATTTGTTATGGTTCTTAAAGGCTAATAGGGCAATTAAAGGATAAGAGTTAACACTATGATTGAAACCCCGGACATCACTTCTGTCCTCTCCAATTATTCGGCAGCAAAATCAACACAACTTAATATCCTAATAATGATAATCATAGTAGAACTACTAACTTGATCTTTGTTGTGGTCTAGTTCAAACAAATCCCATAGACCCCACACAAATCATCTACAACTTTCAAATCTAATGGGATGTGCCTGCAATAATTTCAGGAACTAAACTGTGTCCAAAAAAAAGAGTCCGCCTATTATCATGACTAAAAACAAAACGATAAAATTTCAACATTGACAAAATATAACAATTAACAAAAGCGTAAGCTGTCTCTTGAACCTAACATTGACACTAAATAATCCCAACCCATAAAAAAGAATTAGGTAAACGTACAAATTGATTGATTGTTGGATGCAGCCATCCTGTTGTTATGGCTTTCACCGTGGCAATGGCTTCCAAACCCCCAGCTGCACCAAGGCAATGCCCTATCATAGACTGACACCAAATAAAACACACATCCATCAGCTCAACCAGAAAATTAATCAAATATAACCTGATATAATCAAGAATAAGAAGACAGAAAGCTTTCGCCAGAAAATAAAGGCCAACAATGGAATAATACCTTGGTGGCATTAATTTTGATGCCAGAAGTATTCTTGAAAACCTTTTTAATAGCATTAATCTCTGCCAAGTCACCAGCAAGAGTGGAAGTTGCATGTGCATTTATGTAGTTGACCTGAAAAGAAGCAATTGATCCGCTTTCACTTTTCCAATTGATGATTGATTGGTATGCATGAATCATCAATATAATGTAATCTAACATTAAGACTAACTTCTGAAACAAACAAAAAAGCATGCAGCAATGACATACAAAATTGCCTTTCCTTTTATTACATTAGCTGTTCAAGCCCATCACTTGGAATGATGAGTGGGTACTCGCTATAAAACAATTAACCTGGGGCCACACTTTCTAATCACACTGCCTTACTCATTCTGACTTCTTGTTATCACTAACATCCAGCACCAAGTACTCATTGACCACAAATATACATACTTACCATGCATCATGAACATCCAAATTTAAATCTTGGGTATCTGTAACAATCTAACTTCACCACAGTATCCAAACCTCAATGGTAGCAAACCTTGGAAACCTACTCCAACACTCCAACTTATACTACACATCAGCAGCTTTACAAAAGATGTTCACTATTTTACATACAAAGCATCCACTATCATATACCATATACTAAGAAGATATTGATAAAACGCACCCAGTATGCATGCATGGCAACAGAAAAGCAAAACCAATCAAATGACAGAAGAGATACCAAACAATCCGTTTTAACAGACAAAACTAGGAACGAAGTTATACGAATTGGATCATAAATAAAATAGTACCTCCTCAGGTGACACACCAGCATCTTCAAGGCTGCTCTGAATGCATGAAGACACACCAAGCCCATCAGATCTTGGATCAGTCATGTGATAAGCATCACAGTTGACAGCACCCCCCAAGTATTCAGCAATAATAGGTGCACCTCGCTTCATGGCATGTTCCAGGCTCTCCATTACCTGTAAAGTTATAGTACTATTTTAAATATTTAGAAATTAACTAGTGGAGGGGGGAAAAACCAAGCGGGACATCTTTTCAGACACTCACAGGAGATGAGGTTCAAATGAGGAAGAGGGAAAGAGTATACAGAGAAAGGTATCTATGTTTCATGAAGGCCTTACAATATAATGATTAAGAAGCATACACAGCAATTGCAGTAGAGTTTGCAAGTTCAGCTCTACTGATTTTGCCAGATTAAAAATATTGAATTTAGAATGAAAGTATCTAACTTTCTGTAGTGTATTACAATAGCATAAAGATTAAAGCCACAGAACTACTCAGTTATCTAATTAACCTTTCTTTTTTAGTGGTCAATTAAAGCTTGATGATGATAAACAATGCAAAACAAAAATGATATGAAAATTTTGTTCTCTTTGCACATTCTGGACAAGTTAAATGCTGCCTTACCAGAATTCCAGCACCTTCACCCATTACAAAGCCATCTCGATCTTTGTCCCATGGCCTTGAAGCAGTTTTCGGGTCATCATTTCTCTGAGAAAGGGCCCTGCATGCAATAAAACCCCCTAACCCAATTGGAATGATGGCAGCTTCAGTCCCACCAGCTATCATCAGATCAGCCTCTCCCCTGCGGATGTGGTTTGCAGCAGCATAGAAACAATAATTGGAGGTAGCACACGCAGTTGATATTGAATAGTTTGGACCCATGAAACCAAGATCGATTCCAAGCAATGCGGAACCCATATTAGTAATGGCATAAGGAATGAAAAACGGTGTTATTTTACGATGTCCTTTCTCTATTAGAGCCTGAACACCATCAGAAAAGACTGTAAGGCCACCCATCCCCGACCCAACAAGAATACCAGCCCGCTCCTTGTCGATCTGCAAAGAAAACAGAACTTGTCAGAAACATTATACATAATGCTACTCATATTAAACAAAAATGATTCGCGGCACTGTTAATGCCATGACGCAATTAAAGGGAACTTAAAGAATACAGCATGTGTACCAATTCAAAATCCAACTAGGATTTCTAATCAATTTCATGATATGATTACATGTGAAACAACAGAACACATACTAATCATTCTACAAATATGAAACAGGAAGATAAAATATTTCTAAGGCTCAGAAATGCATGCTAGCTTTTACATTGAACCTCTGAAGTAGCACCAACATTAAAAGCTGCACAAATGCAACCAGCTTAAACTCAGTTAACAATCCAGATTCATAACGGATATTCCTTAATTGGAAAAGCGCAGGCCACAAATGCAGAAGAATTTGACAGAAGAGGTCTATGCAGGCCTATAATACATTTAAACCCTTCCTCAACCCCCCAAAAACAAAAAGTTACAGTAACATGACTAGATTATTGTAAAGCTCGAATACACAAACAAGCATTGTCCGTATTCAAATTGAGCTCATCACCTACCTGCGCATCAATTGCCACGCCCCACTACAGAAATTCAGAAGACACAAAAATATGTAAGCCACAGCCAACAACATATAACTATCACTATATCAGTGACAAAAAGCAAAAATACGTTAATCCCAATTTATCAAGAACTATCTCTCCCAATAGCTTAAGTTGATCGGAGGAGACAACTCTAATAGTTTCATATTATATCTCTTTACATGCCCTTCACGCAAGAGCTCTTTTGGCTTGAGTGCATACTATTTTTAAAAATGGAGTTCTGGAGGATCGAACCTTGACCTCTTGGTCACAGTGGCTCCGATCCCATGAAAGGTACAGGGGCCAGAGCAAGAGGTAGAGTTAGGGGGAGCGATATTAGAGAGAGTGAGCACTTGAGAGTTTGAGGAAAACTGAATTGTGACCCAGATGACAACTAAAACAAACGAATCCACAGATCTAAGATGCAGCAAAGAACAGATAATCCCATCAACACTAATCAAATTCAAACAATCAACAAATCCAAGCACACAAACTATCCCCATTTCAAACGAAAAAATGTCACCAAAACCGAAACCAAACCTTGGAGAGCCTATCGCCGCCGAGGTCGGCGCTCTCGAGCGCCTTCTTGCCGGCGACAATGCAGTACCGGAGGCAGTCGTCGAGCCGCCGGTCGTTCTTCCCGTCGATGTACCCTTCCGATGTGAACCCCCGGATCTGGCCGCCAAACCTCGTCGGGAACTTAGACGCGTCGAATCGGTCGATGGTGGTGATGCCGCTCTCGCCGGCGAGCAGCTTCTCGTAGAATTTCTCGACATCGTTGCCGAAGACGGAGGCGAGGCCCATGCCGGTGATAACGACGCGCTTCTTGGGGTCCTTCTGGCGCTGCGGGGCGGAGACCTTGGGGGACGCGGTGGCAGAGACTGTGAACGAAACGTTCCGGCTCCTGGCGGCGGCGGCGGCATTGGGGGATCTTTTGCGGAGTGGGTCGAGCGGAGAGGCGCGCAGGGTGGGTGTGTGAAGCGCTTGCATGATTGAAGAAGTGGTGGTGGTGGTGATGGATACAACAACAAGATGTAGTGGCAATTAGAGAAATGAAAGAGACTACAGAGAGTGAGAGAGAGAGAGAGAGAGGGGAGGGGGGCTTANAGGGCATGACCTGTGCACCTTACCTTAACTTTCATTACTTGTGTGATTAGCTTTGCATTTGTAAAATTGATTTTATTAAAAAATAATTTTTGTTAAAGTCAATATTAAGATCTTGATCTAAATTTTAGAGATGAGTCAATTCCAATATTATCACTTGTAATAAACAATCATATGATTTTACGTTTTATGTTTTATATTTTTACTTTGTTTATCTGATCTTTTTGTAAGATTTCAATTTTAATAATCTTAATTAAAGTGATTTTGATTCTAAATCTGCTTATTTCTGTAGGTTTTTTTTTAAAGTAATTGTAATAGAAAGTAATAAATTTTTATTTCTTTTAATTCGAAGTTTTGAAATTAATGTGACAACTTTGAGTTTGTTTATGTAAGAAGAAAAAAAATACTTAAAATGATTATTTAACTTATTTATTTTTGTTTCTCAAAATAAGCATAATTATAAAATATTCAATTCTCTTCTTTATTTTAAAAATCAGATAGAGAGTTCTACTTTTTGATGCACATCTGCATTTGCTCTTTTTATTGAATTATTATCCTTATGCAGTTTTTAAAATGACAAAGTACTACTACATGTTGTGAACACTTGACGTATAGGCTTACGCACTTTGATTTTGTGAAATGCGATTAAGTAAAAAAGTAATAATAAATTTTCTTGAAACATTGGTTATTTATTTCTTTGACATAAACTAGACCACAGTCTACAAACAATTAAATAAAGAATTTTAATTATTAAATACTAGAAATAGAGAATGAAAAGGTATTTGAATTAAAAAGTGACGAAAAAGTGTGCCGAAGTGTTAAATTAAAGTTGGACCACGTGCTTGAATTAAAAATGACATTTTTTATTTTAAATATTGTTTCATTTTAAAATATAAAAAAATGTGATTAACCTATCTTGAATTATTTTATATATCTTGAATTTAGTGTTGACATACTTTTAGTTAATTAAAAAATAAAAAATATTTAATAACCATACCGTTTTTGAAAAAATTATCATACACAAACGGTGATTTTTTTTTTTACCTAAACATGTTTATTGAAATGTAATTTTTATCTCCGTAATTGTAATTTTATTAATAAGGTATTTTTATAGTTGGCATATATTTAAACAACTCAACAACTTTTGACCATGATAATTTGGCATTAATTATATTTATTATTTTACTTCACTTCTCAATAATTTGGCATGTCACCTCAAAAAATAATTGGCATGTCGATACCTTCAAAGTTCAAACCCACCATTCTTAGGAGCTAGCTGCTAAGCTAATTTTAGGTTAGGCCAAACCTTCTCGTGTCCATCCTCGTCAACAATCATTGTTGATTTTCTTCCACAATAGTGGGGAGGAAAAATGGTTTATTGCTTTAGGGCTATGGAATTGGACCATGTAATTTAACTCAAAACTCAAATAGGTCCTACAGTTTAAAATTTTGCAGGTTCATTGATTCTAAATTCTGATGTGGTTTTTGGTTGCTGCGTAGTTTGGCGTCTTTATAATTTCACCCAAAATTCCGTTAGATGAAACATGCTTACTGATTTTAATAGGTTTTATGGTGATGGCTACCGTGCCACTAAATATAAATAAATATATATTTACACACGCGTGTTTTACCATTATTTTTTTAATCCAGTCAAATTTATTTATGTGTCTATTTAAACATTATTATAAATATTATAATAAAAATGTTTTGTGTACACTCAAATTGAATACACTCATATAAACATTCTCTAATTATACGCAATTAATGATTATTATAAGTATAGCGTACAATTTTTAAAATTATAGACAACGCACCCCCAATCCCAAATTCGTTTTTGTCATCCTCATCATCCTCATTTTGTTATCTTTATTCTCGTCATCCTCTCATCATCGTCATCCTCTGATCCTCTCATGCTCTTATCATCGTCATCCTCCTCATCTTCACTCTCCTATCATGTGAAAGTTGATTAAAATGAAATTAAAATGATAAAAGGTTTGTTTTCTTTTAAAATTAATAAGATCTACCTTTAACAATGGTGATTTACTTGTTACATGTAACACCCTAATTAGCTAGGTAGCTAGTTTACGATTAAGTCGCACACTTGCTTACTAGGTTGTTGTCCACTTTGTTTGGGATAATACTTAGTCTCGCATATGTGTTTACAAATAGAGTTACCCAAAATATGGATCAATTTAAACCTTTCTTTGTACGTTACATAGCGTCAACTAGGAGCCTTGTCGCGTTAAAACATACGTTGCGAGCAGAACATAGCATACTTAACTAATATTATAGAGATATAGTCAACATATGACAAGATGGCAACCAGTGGTCCATTATACATTCACATACAAGTACACATGTAATATCATAGGTAGTACGTACAATTACTTAACATATAAGTGTATACATACGCATAGTCTACTAAGTAATAGCCTAGTCTTCTGCTGGCCTCCCTGGGTACTGTTCTTCCCCGTGCTACTCCTCTCCTTGTTCCGCGTCAAACCCTGGAGTCATGGATGAGTGGGGTGAGAACATGGCACTCTCAGTGGGGAAACCTTAGGAGCTGAGGAACTTCTTGTTCTCATTCATGATCCAGGCCGCTCAGGGGTTTCTAGATGTCACAGTTATACCATATCTCTACCAGTTATTAAAATCTATACTAAGTCTGAGCAGCTTTATCGAATTTATTACGTGATTGGGGAAGCATATTCTTCATTATCTATGTCATATGTTCTCTATTCTAATTCCTAGATCACATATTGTCACATAATAAGTTTCAGCTTGCGTCCACTTATAACCGTGCCCATTTTAATTATAAGCTTCTGCGCACATCCACTTATGTATAGTTATATATCACATAAAGCACATAGTTCACATACGCAAGTTCAACCCTCTCGTAGGGGTGGCCTTACCGCTACAAGCTACCTTTTAACTCAATATCGTGAGAACTAGGCAACGCTTAACCTGTGTGGTTCTGCTTCCCATAAAATATCATCGCTCACAATAGGAGTATCCATTTTTCTGCTTCGAATGGCGAGAGGATCTATCGTCGTTCTTTTGTTTCGAAAGGGATAGTCCAAGGGTTGAACTTGTTTTTCCTGTCAGCCCTGTTGACGCAGCTAGGAAAACCTCAGTTCCGTTAGTATTATCCTCATTTAGGGACTTAGTGACGTCACGCCGTAGGGTTCCTTTCCTTACCTTTCCGTTCATTAGTCCAGTTTAATATTTC
Source organism: Nissolia schottii (assembly GCA_003254905.1). Lineage (NCBI taxonomy): Eukaryota > Viridiplantae > Streptophyta > Magnoliopsida > Fabales > Fabaceae > Nissolia > Nissolia schottii. The sequence continues at coordinate 630,413 of QANU01062782.1, forward strand.
AAGTCCACAGTCCACATAGAATAGACACAGCCAAATACTTTATGCCAGATAGTTTACTTAGTAAAAACAGCGGCTCCATGGATAATTGCAAATAGTTTAAAAGCTTGGGTTGAATAAGTCTCATAACCGAGAGTTTTAGGCCACGTTGCATGCCCTGAAGCCTCATGGGTTACGGATGAAAAGGTTAAGTTTAACTTTGAGATCCTAAAGTTCAGTCAGGCCGCCTAGCGCCCTTATAGGCCGCTCAGCGTGAGCCCTAGCCGCTCAGCGCCACTTGATGAATTTCAGTCCCAATTCTTGCAATTTTCCATGTTCCTGCAAGTTTTCTCATGAAAATTCTCAAGACAATTTTCCTTAACATTTATCATAAATTTCCCCACCATACAAAAGACATATTTCATGTTCTAAAGCCATTTTTATCATAAGTCCAACAATTTCCCTAACAATTCGTTCACAACTCAATAAGCATGTATATACCCATATATTCAAGTATGACCATAGTAGTTCATCAAGAGAGTCATTAAGCAAGAAACCTAGCATATTCTAACACAAAATATATCATGAATATCATCAAGCATCTTAAACCATATAGATAGTGGTTATGTCAGGTTTACCTACTTGTTTGCGTCTGACTACGGTTTCTACTGCTTCTTGCGGCCTTTCCCCTGGCCATGATGCTTCCTAGTTCTTCTTAGGCTAAGTTTCTTCTAAGCTTTCTTTAGGGATTTTAAGGGGTTTTTGTGAGCTAAGGTTAGGAAATTCCTGAAGGATCTTGACTAGGTTTGGTGTAGAAAGTTCCTGGGTTTTGTGGTTTGACAGAATAACAGTTGATTATATGATCGGATAGAGTTTTGGCAATATTTTCTTTTTTTCCTTCCAATTTTTGGCTCCTAGAGGGGTATTAATAGGCCTTGGCTGAATTTCCCTTTTCCAAAAATGACATTGGTCCAATTTACCAAATTGCTCTTAGCTTATATCATGCATGGCATCATGCATGGTGACTCACCACCATGACTTACCTCTTGGACTTTTTGACTTGGCCACTTGGCCACTTTGTGGCCGTGTAAGGCCTTTGTGTCTTGACCACTTGTGTGGCCAAGAATTAAGGGTCTCCAGCAGATCAATTTTGATCAGGTTTTGTCGTTTCTGGTCCTGGTACTTCGCGTTTAGTTATTCTAAAAATATTTTGATCACGTCCTTGTGGTCCCCAAATTTTTCTAAGGAAGAATATAGGTCCATTTGAGGTGTTTGTGAACTCTCTTCTGTAGCCGTACATTTTACAAATACTTTTGACGGGTTGTTGTACTCAGACGACAAAAAAGATTTATTCTAGTGTCGGCAGAATTTTGTGAAACTGAGTAGAATTTCTTCTACAGACATTTTGACCTAAAAGCTTGTGTAAGGGCTTGTTCTCCTATTTAGTTTATGAAATCTTTACTAAGGGAAAAAGCGGAATGTTACATTACAGATACTTGAGTGAACAATTACTTGTGAAATATCATACCTGAAAACATAAGAGTATAATGTTTGTGCATTATACCACATAAAATTTGTGCACAAAAGTTTATAAAGTTTGTGCATCAAAGAGTCTAATAAACTCTAAAATGTATGGTCCATGTAAAGGTTTATGAACATAAGCGAGTAATATTTATGCATTCTACTACATAAAATTTGTGTATCAAAGAGTCTAATGAATTCTAGAATGTATGGTTCATGTAAAGGTTTGTGAACATAAGCGAGTAATGTTTGTGCACAGATGCTTATAAAGTTTGTGCATCAAAGAGTCTAATGAATTATGGAATATATAGTCCATGTAAAGATTTGTGAACATAAGCAAGTAATGTTTATGAATTCTACTACATAAAGTTTGTGCATCCAAGAGTCTAATGAATTATGAAATGTATGGTCCATGTAAAGGTTTGTGCACATAAACAAGTAATATTTGTGCATTCTACTACATAATATTTGTACACAGATGCTTATAAAGTTTGTGAACGTGAATGAAAATTGAGAAACTCGAATCGCGTGTGCACACGCGTTTAAGTGTAGAGTGAGGACCCGTGCGTGAGTGAGTATTCATAGTGGGTTCAAACATATTTAATACGAGATGTATGTACGGGTAGATGTAAATTGGGTGTACATATAACACTATTAATATTATAATTAGGCTTACTTTTTTTAATTCTACTTCTATCTCATATTTTTTTTTAAATATAATTAGTATGTTTTGACAGACACAAAATATAGTCAAGTTTGCATAAATAACAACGTGAAATAAAAAAAAAAGAAAGTAAAGATTCCGTCGCTTATTATAAATCCAATCCCACATGTAGTAAAGATTTATGATACATGTGTAGGATATACTCAATATGTTTGAGCCTACCCCACATTTTGTAGTCTTAGTGAGAAGGGGAACTGCCTTAATGGTAGCTTTTTTACATCCCCCTTTCTCTTTCTCTTGTAGTATGAAGAATGAGTGGACTTTAACGGTACTACTAATTGAGTTAAGGGATCAAATTCTATCATTTGTTTTATAGCTCGGTTCGGGTTTTGAATTTTTTTATACGATTGTATTGAATTTTAGTATTTGTTTTTTAGTTAATGCCAATTAATTGAATACAAATCTATCTTATCTTCGTTTTGAAATTCTATTTTATTCGAGTGGTGTAATATATTTTATGAATAATATAGAACTTCGTGTACACACACGAAGGCTATTAAAATCAAAATAAGTTTGACTTAGAAATGTCTTTTTAGAGTAATAATTAAGTTTATATGTTTTGGGTAAAATTTTTCAAAATTTGGTTTTAAGCCTCTAAAAAGTTATATTTTTTGTTTTTGTCTAAACATATCATAAATTATATGATTTTAATCTCTATCATTAGTGAGAATCTATTAATTACTGGGCATGGTTAACCCAAAATGGTATGTCAATAATGCATGTAAGCAAAATATCTAACTCATGTCCAAATCCATAATTCACTGTTTGATCAAAATTTATCCTTAAATCATGACCCATGCACCACTCAAAACTGGGTAAAATAATGGGTTTTGGGTTATATTTGAGTCGAGTGAGTTTATTTTACTCGTATGATATTATTGTAACACTCAGTTAAACACATCAGCAGTTATCAAGTTTCAGTAATAACAAGTACTAAAACTATGGAATTTATAATATGTTTGGATGAAAATGAAAAAAAATTAATTTTGTAGATACAAACTAAATCTCATATATTTGTCGAGGACATATTCAAATCTAGTAATTATGGATAGTGATTTTAAAAATAATAATAAAGATCTTGTGTGACATGATGAGCTTGCAATCAGATCAACATGTTTGGGAGCCCTAACTGAATAGTAGAAGCCATAATTGACATAAATCTCCAAGTAAAATTATGACAAGGAGCTATGGCAAAATTTATACAGCATAATGTGGTCGTCACCCAAATTCACATGAAGGAAACAAATTAATAAAGAGATGGAAAAAGGGATTAACCAACTCAGATAATTTTTATGTTTCAATTTCATGCAAAACCTTATATCATTTTCTATCCCATTTTTCTTTACGCTTCTCTAGTGCAACCATTTAAACAAATCTATCTAGTGCATTACTTCAGCTTCCCAATATATCCCCCCTCCCTTTATATATATATATATATATCCTAATGTTTCGTGTTTGGAGAAATGGCAATAAAAAAATTCTCATGAGATCATAATTTTCTCTATAATAACAATTTCTGATCTAATATCGAATGACTTCAAGTCCTTCCCTTCGGTTATCCACACCTCTCAAACTTCAATTTTACTTTTGTTTTGCCATCAACTTCTAATAATTAACCATTGATAAAGGTACATTCAGAAAAAGAGTCATATTAGTTAACATCACATTAGAAAGGACATCTCTTTGAATCTAAAATGTCGTTTTCACCCTATCAACAAAGAAGCTATATTCAGGAAGAACTACTTAAAGACTACCCTAAGCCTAAGGCAAATAAATGACCTTTTCTCCTCTCTAATCCATGAAATGAAGCAGTCAAATTTTTCAACAATACAACATAAACCATGGTAGAGTCCTGCTCTTCGTACCTAAGTCACAGACATGTTCAATATTACTTATATTGAAAACTTAAATGAGACAATGCCCAACACCACACATCAAGATGAAACATTAAAAAAAAATGGTGCTTATTCAAAATTAAATCTCAGGTACCCAAAATTTTAGTTTCATTACTTACCGAATCAGAGATAATATTGTTCACCCACTTCCTTTGTCATCACCATTTCACCCCGATCATCCTCCAACCACCACACAAGACATCTTGTTCTGCTGATAGCTATTAATGAGAAAGTAAAGCGACAGAAAATTCAGACAAATAAAAAAGAGAAAAAAAAATTATCGATTAAATGCACAGAGGAATCTACTTTTTGGTGGATGATCAGTATCAAACCCGTCCAAACTTCTTTTCATAACAAAAAATGCAATGAGAAATAAACTTACAAGGCAAGGATGCAAAAAAATAAAAATGGAGACCAAGGTAATGAAATCAATCTCCTCATAAGGAGTAAAACAACCCTATAAGCCATAAAATAAAAACCAACACCACCAACTTTCTCTTGCAATCTAAAACCAATAGATCCAAAAGGTAAAGTCCAATTTTGGGGAAGGGTAACTTCAACAAACACAAAAAATGCAACAGTACGAATTCAATTTGAGGATCCAAAAACAATATGCCATAAAGATTTAGGGACAAAGAAAACCTTGAGGAAGAGCATGGAATAAAGACACTGAATTTGTAATTGAAGCAGAGAACAGAAAACAGTGCCAGAGAGGGCTCGAATCATAAAAAGTTGTGACTTTGAATATGTTTACTGGCATCAAAGAAGGATAAGAGAGAAGAAAAAAGAAATAAAGAAAAAGGTGAGATGGGAAGAAATGTTCGATAAAGAAAAAGATAAAAAAAAATGCTGACCAAGAATTATTATTACAAAAATGATACATGTAAATCTAATTTTATACACCGATACATACATCATGAATAAAGTACAAACTTTATTTTACATTACAAACTTATAGAAAATATTCTCAATTATACTTAATTAAACACACAAACATTACAGACATTAAAATATAAACTTTATGCATATAAAATATATATATTTTTTAGTGTACGTCTAACATGATTCTTATTATTATATTTGAAGGAGTAAACAGAGAGGGCTTGAACTTTAAAAGGGAATGTTAGATCAAGAGTAAGAAGATGATGCTGAATATGGTCTTCCCCTGATTTTTCGTTCTCAAGCCCAAAAATTTGACTCACAATTGAAAGGATATTTATATGTAGCTAGTATGTTAATATTAAGCGTGTCCTGGAGGAAGTGAAGATTGTTTATTTTAAGAATTATTTTTAATATAATTGATTATATAATAATTAATTTATGTTTAAATATTTAAATTAAAAAATAATTTTAAAATAAATTATTTTATTTAAAATGTATGAAAAAAGTTATTTTTATATGGTAAATTGTTAAAACGAATATATAAAAATTATTTATATTTCGTAATAATAGTTGAAATTAATTTAACAAAAGCATGAGAAAAAGACTTTTTCATTGTTTTTAATGCATAACAACTTTTAATTATTTTTCATTTTTATAACCAACATAATAGATTGTTTTCAAACAATTTTTTATAAAAAAATATTGTTTATGGATTTCCAAACATGCTATAAGTGAATGACGGAGTATATTTCTTTTTTCAATGAAAGCATATTAAAATTACATTTAATACTTTATTTATTTCCAATAAATTAAAGAAATATTGGATGAGTTGAAAACAATAATAATTTAATATTCCAAATAATATATTATATTATTATTTCCAAGTAGAAACTATAATTTTTTGATTTCTTATTCCTTCACTTTAAAGTTTTTATCCATTCATATTTATTCTGATTATCTAACAAATATAAGAAAATAAAAGCTACCCAAACACTGTCGCTCACCCATTCTTTTATTTTCATGTCCTAACTAAAAAGAGATTTATAAACCTAACGTTTGTTTATAAATCCAACGGAAACGCCGTCGTTTGGTTGAAAATTGCAGGAAGCGTGGCTATGTTAGCCTAGCGTAGCTGCAAGAAGAACCGAACAAGTGGTTCGTATCGTTTGGTTCCTTCGTTGATTCAAACATGGCGAAAAAGGCTAAAGAAGGGTCTCATTCTCTTCCCTCAATACCCGCTTCTTCTGCCTCTGCCTCTTCTCGGTACCCTCACTTTCTCTTTTCACTATTGCCATCATTATTCATTCATTCACTGTTTCACACTTCAATTGAATTCACTCACTCTCTCCCTGGTTGCATTGGGAGCCACTCACAACATGAAATGGGCCTAACACTGGAAAAAAAAGTGAACTTCTAATATATATATATTTTTAAAATTGTAATTTTGCTATGTCGTTGTATGCTGTTTCAATTTGGTCAGTGTTTGTCTTAAGTTAGTTCAGTGTTAGGTTTTACCAGCTTCATTTTTTCACTATGTTTGGGAATTTCATTCCCTCTTTGATATTCCCACATGTAATTGTTTCGGTGGGAAAAAAAAATCTGTGAAGAAGGCGACGATATATGATAAAAATGTAATTGAAACTCTGTTCTAGTCCTTTCCGGTGTAGGGGTTTGCGAGTTTCTGTATTATTTCAAGTGCTGGGTTTTAGAGGAGAGTTTACAACATTTACATGTTAAAATTGAAGGGAAAAGGGTAAATAGAAGATGAAAATTGGTTGGGAATGTGTAGTTGGTTTTTATGCAATGGCTACTTCAGACTTTATACCAGAAACTGAACAAAGTGATGGCATTGTGAAGTTCAGTTTGGTTTAGGTTTTCTTCCCTGGATTCAGGTGTTGCTTGGGGAAAAAAATTATCATTACCTGTAAATATCTTCTGAAACAGTTTTAATAACTAAACACAACGTTGCGTTGGATTTTTCAGCAAACTAGTATTGAAGATTAAATCAAGTGAGGGAATAAAGAGATCGCTGCGGCAGACTAATCTGAGAAAGAAACCCAAAGTGAAGCAAAAGAAGAACAAACAAAAGATCGATGCTAAGAAGCCAAAGAAACCTCCCACTGCTTTCTTCTACTTCTTGTACAGCTATTCTCTCCCTTTTTGTTTTCCTCTTTGTTTATGCTCGTTATTTGTTATTTTTTATGCAGTGTCACTACTAGCTACACGCCGTCCATACCATTTGTTGGCATTTTTGCAGAAAATTAATGAAGTAAAATCCTATTTTATTCCTCAAATGATATAGGCATCATCAGTCCTCCAAAGATCATAGTCACGTCATAAGCCCCTTAAAGATCCAAAATAATAAGACAATTCATCCTTTTGTGTCCCCCCATTTTAGTCCTCCAAATGATGAATATTGTGACGTTTTATATTTGTGTGGGACTTATATGATGACAATAATCTTTGGAGGACTAATGTGGTGAGACTTATATCTTTTGAGGACTAAAATAGGGTTTTGCTCATAATTAATTTAATAAGAACTATTTAGCTCCATTTACTTTCATGAATGCATTTCCTCGATTTATGGCATTTGCATAGCTTTGTTTGCATATCTTCAATTTCTGAAATATTAAGCTCTCCCGAAACATAGGAACAGTATTAGTGGCTCGATGTTAGAAATGAAAATCATATTGTTGATGCTATATGCATACTTTCTTTTTCCATCCAACTGTTCCTAGCATTTATTACCTTTTGAGGTATTATTATCACTGTGATGGATGGGATTTTGTTGTATTTCATGTGTTTTCACTTTTCAGTTTTCAATGTATGTGGGATTGGAAGTTAGAAAATATTTGGCTTTAAGCTATATTTGGGAGATTTATATTGATGGAAGGGAATGACTCATAATGGAAGCGAAGAGAAAGACAAGGAGTGGAGTGGTCTAAAATACGCCACCCTCTTGTTTGGATGTTCAATTAGTTTAATGAAAGAGGAGATGAGAGTGTGTCTGTTAGAACTGGTACCAAGAGAGAAAGACCTGCTGAATAACCTTGGTGTTTATTAATTTTGCTGAAATTCCAATGGGGAATTTCAGTTTCAGAACATAACAATGGTGGCTGAAAATGGTAGAAATAAATGAGCAAAGTAAGGAAATTAATCTGGGAATTAAGGATCCCTTGGTCCTCCTAGTCCACATAAGTTCTGCCTGCCTTCGCTCTTTCCCCCATGATCTCAACTTATAATTCTCAATAGGAGGGAATCAAGGGATTTAGCTTTATTCTCTCCTAATTACTCTAAACAGATTTAATTCTTACTCTAACTGCTTATTCTTTCTCCTAATAATCCTCAATCCCTGATTTGTCTCTAACAAACCAATTATTGCTTATTCTTTCTCCTAATAATTCTCAATCCCTGATTTGTCCCTAACAAATCAATTATTGCTTCCCTCTATTTCGCTCTTCCCTTTTTTGTTCCTTCTAGAATAATAATATGGAAGATGAATTATTTTCTTTCCTTTTCTGTTAGTCAGCCCAGCTGACTCAGCTTCAGTTGCCGTGGTGTGTGGGTATGTAACAATACCCTCCCCTTGAAGCATCACCTTGTCCTCAAGGTGAAAGAAAGGAAAAGCTTCTGTTGATATTTCCTCTTCCTCTTGCACCTCGGTGGCAACTGCCATGGAGGTTATGACATAACCATCCCCATTTTTCAAGGCGTGCAAGGTTTTCTTCCACGAAGCTTGGCTCCGGCTCAAGGAAGGATCACCCCTTAGTCGCCTTTTCTTACCATCTTGCTTCCAGCTTAAGGTCAATTCTCCATAATCACCCACAAATTGCCCCAAGCTCGCCAACCAACCAGCTCCTAACACCACCTCTAAACAACCCAGTTTCATCACAAAGAAATTTTGAACTATTTGAACCCCTTGAATATTCAATTGAATTTCTTCACACCTTTCATGCCCCTTTTCTATAGCACCGTACCCCGCCTCTACTTGGAATTTCTTGATCTTCTTAACCGGTAATGCCAGCCGCTTGACCACCTCGGTGGCAATGAAATTTGCGGATGCACCGGAGTCAATGAGCACGATCACGGTTTGGCCTGAATCTCCCGTTGAACCTTAAAGGTTTTATGGGAAGTGAGTCCCCAATAGCTATATGAGGACAACTGTAACTCTTCCCTTTATCTGTCTTCTTCCTGTATTTCCTGGTGTGATGTCATGTCTCCGTCAACTTCTTCCCTTTCATCATCTCCGAGGAGTATGATCTGATAATGCCTCATGGTGCATTTATGATCAGGTCCCCACTTTTCCCCAGAGCGGAAACATAGCCCCTTCCATTTGCCTTCCTGCCCATTCTTCATTCGAAAGTCGCCGCGTGCCGCTATTTCTGGTTGTGGCAAATTGGGCTTCGCCGCTACCTCCATTTGGATTTGAGCTGTTACCTGTTTGCGAGCCAGAAAAATTTCGGTTCATGTTGGACCCCATCTCTCCCCTTGATCCACTTCTGTTCTCATAGGGGAATGGCTTGTTTAAACTTGCATTTCTGGAAAAAACAACTCCCGCCAGAACAGCTCCACTTGTCCTGCTGCTTCTCGTCATCCCCTCCATCCTCTGGCTGTTGGGATTAACTCCAGTCTCTTTCCACACTTGGTTCCTCTATTCTATTGCCATGGCCCTGTCCATTAAGGCGGGCAGGTTATCAAACCTTGCCACCTCTAACTCGGCTTGAATTTCCCTCTTTAGACCATTCGCAAAGATGCACATGAGGGCCTCTGCTCCTAGATTCTTCTGCGTTCGTGCCGCCGCCTCGAACTCACGCCTATATTGTGCCACGTCTTCCACCTGTTTTACATCCAACAATGGGGCCATGGGGTTGAGGGCAGCCCCGGGTTGGAACCGCTTTATCAAGTCTTCTCTGAACCGTCTCCAATTTGGGAACGACGTATGTCCCCCCCCCACCCCAATTCCATCCATGTTAACGCTTCTCCCTCCAAGGCTAGAGTGGCAATATCCATCTTGTCTGCCTGAGACGCCTGGGTAACACGAAAGTACCTCTCTATTTTTACCAACCATTCGCACGCACCTTCGCCCAAAATGACGGGTATATCCAACTTCCTGTTAGCCTCAAATCTCCTCGGTTCAGGGTCATCTTCATTTCCCCCTTCTCTGCCTCCCGAACCCTCTCATTCGCCCCAGGGTCCTTCTCCGTTGTGGCTGCCTGGTTGTTGTGGTTGTGGCATTTCTCTGACTTGCCTCAACAGATTGGCGAAAAAGAGCTCAAACGCTTGAGTTTGAGCATTGCTTATATCCTCTATTCGTTTCTCCAAGGCTTTGAATCTGGACTCCATAGCGGATCGCGTGGAAACCATGCACAGACCTCCTAGGATTGGTGCTCTGATACCAGTTGTTAGAACTGGTACCAAGAGAGAAAGACCTGCTGAATAACCTTCGTGTTTATTAATTTTGCTGAAATTCCAATGGGGAATTTCAGTTTCAGAACATAACAATGGTGGCTGAAAATGGTAGAAATAAACGAGCAAAGTAAGGAAATTAATCTGGGAATTAAGGATCCCTTGGTCCTCCTAGTCCACACAAGTTCTGCATGCCTTCTCTCTTTCCCCCATGATCTCAACTTATAATTCTCAATAGGAGGGAATCAAGGGATTTAGCTTTATTCTCTCCTAATTACTCTAAACAGATTTAATTCTTACTCTAATTGCTTATTCTTTCTCCTAATAATCCTCAATCCCTGATTTGTCTCTAACAAACCAATTATTGCTTATTCTTTCTCCTAATAATTCTCAATCCCTGATTTGTCTCTAACAAATCAATTATTGCTTCCCTCTATTTCGCTATTCCCTTTTTTGTTCCTTCTAGAATAATAATATGGAAGAGGAATTATTTTCTTTCCTTTTCTGTTAGTCAGCCCAACTGACTCAGCTTCAGTTGCCATGGTGTGTGGGTATGTAACAGTGTCTCATTCCCTCCTTGACTCCCCAATTTGAAGGGTCACATACTGGGGGTTTTGAGTTGGCAAGGGAGGGACAACGTGACCTTTCATAGCCATTCCACTCGTTGCTCATAAATTGCTTCCAAACATGGGTCACTTAAGTATAGCCATCCCACTCCTTCCCATTGGCACCCTCCCAAACATATCCTTAGAGTGAATAATGATGAGGAGGTGATCATTTGTTGAAAGCTATATACAAGTCATTTTTTTAATGCATCACCCCTTCAAGAATCAAGAATTATTCATCTTCGAATATGATTATCATGAGGATTTAATGATTTTTCTGTGATAGTTTCTTTTCCTTGCATTTAACGTGTTTTCTTGTTCTTTGTTGTACATTCTTCTATTTACTTAGTGTATAGCATTGTGCTAATAAACCTAATATAGTGGCCATATTAAACAACCAACTGCTTCTTTTACATTAATCAAAAGTCTTATAATGCTTCAAAATTAACGTGCTTATTGGATTTTTTGTTTCCCATTCTCTAGGGAAGATTTTCGTAAAGAACTCCATGAGCAGAATCCAGATGTCAAGTCAATGCGTGATGTATGTATAGAATCCATTGCATTAGTATTTGTTCTTATATTTTTCATTGCTTTTGAAACAAGATAGCTGGGGTGTTGATTGTTTACAAACTTCGTACGATTTCTGAAAAGCCAATAAAGCATAATAATTGAGCATCAAACTTTTGAAAATTGCCTGTTATATTTAGAGTATGCAAGAAGTTTGTAACTGTGTAGTGCAAAGAGTTACTCTATTATTGTTATATATTATCTGCAAAGTGATGTAGTTCTTTTTGTTTTCCTCCTTCATGTGTTCGTTCAGATTGGCAAGGCATGCGGAGAGAAGTGGAAAACAATGTCGTATGAGGTTTGTCCCCCCCCCACCCCCCACCCCC